>JZKD02S1998934.1:6872-18174 GCA_000966675.3 Picea glauca
AAAATATAGCAAAGAAACTCTGCCCATTTACGTATTCCCATTGTCCCAACCCTTTAGCCTTTCCTTATGCCAAAGGAGATTCAAAGCAAAGTAGTTGGAGGACAGAAGAAGAGGAGCCCAGGATCAAGTTCAAGGAGCGGTGGCCGGTCTCAACTTTTGTAAGTTGACTCATTCAAAGTAATAAACAAAATGCTTTTCCCGTCCCAATTCATGAACTGTTTATAGTTTGATCAATATATGTTTGGATTTCTAACCCGCTAGTATATAAGTAGTATACATGCATAGTTTTTGCTCGTCTTGAATGTAGTTCAACTTTGGAAGGAGTATTGCGAACAAGTAATCAAGCACAACAGAGGATTGACATCAAACGCTGGTAACGAGGTAGGTTGATCTTTCCATGCATTTACTAAGAAAAGGGGATTTAAATCTAGGGATGAAGGTAGAAAATAATTTCTATTCGGTCATATCTGCATGCAAAGTCTGAACTCTATTTGCTAGTCCGTAGGGTGTTTTTCCCCAACAACAGAATTGGCAACCATACTGGGGAAACTCTCTAGGGTTCCTGGAATTTTATTTAGTTTTTGGGTAGTTTAAAGACTATTTTTTCTTGCCTGTCTTTTATTTTCGTTTCTGTAAAGTCTAGGCTAGCAGGGAGTCTGGTTTTCCATACCATCTTTCCCTAACTTTTGCTTGACTGTGCTTTTCGGGACCCACAGAGGTACACGCGGCCTGCACAAGGTCTGCACGCGTGTACCCGCGCCATATCCTCTTACAACCCGCATGTGAACGCTAGTTGTAGAGGTAGTAGTAGCATGTAGAGTTCAGAGAACCTCAGAGGCAATCATCCTCTTCCCTGTCAGAATCACACATTCTCAGGGGGTTTTCTAGAATTTTGTCTGAGTCTTGTTTCTAACAGTCCTATCTCATATTCTTTTTGCCTTATTATTTTTTCCTTGCATTATTTGTTTTCTTGTTAGAAAGAGTATCCAAGCCTTCAATGGATCCTGGTTATCAATATCAGTGGTCTCTTCCTAGTTTGGTCTGTCTGTTTTCATTTTTTCTTAGAGTTTAGATATACACACGGCCTGTACAAGGTCAGCCCGCGTGTACACGCCCTTTGCCTCTGTTCAACGCGCATTCGCACGCGTGCTATTTGAGTAACAGTCGTGTGCTTATACAGGATACTTTTTGTTAAGGGTAAGGCAATCGTCCTTTCCCTTGATAATAATTATTACTCTCAGGTGTTTGAATCTCTGTTCGAACAGTCAATAGCTTAGGATTAATTTTACCCTTAGCTTGTTTTTTCTCATTTAAAATGTTGTCAGAAAAATAAAAATTTTACGGTTTTTAGACAAGTGTGAGAGTCATTGTTTTTACAATTGCTATTGTGTGATTTTTTTAATCTGATTCTTTGCGATCTGCGATTAGGCTAGAATTGTTTTTCTTGGTTTTTGCTTGTCGGTATTTTTCCTTTCTTTCTTTACTAGCATTTAAATAAAAAAAAAATCTTTTCATGTTCTTGTTTGGTTGAAAAGTGTGTTTCTGCATTATTAATCCAGGGAAACGTCTTTTATTTCATAATTTTTTGCAGTTTAATTAGATCATAAGTAGCTCGTAGTCGAGTGAAATTCCTTTGAGTTTGCTGTCCAAAATCTTAGAAAAGTTAAAAAATATTTCTTTTGAAAAGTTGTTGAAATTTTTCATTCAATAAAAGTTTTGTTTCCAGCTTTTTTATTCATTTTTTTCTTTCGTCTTTTACACATCATCAGTTTCACTCTCATACCCCTTGACGTAAGACAAAGCCATAAAAGTAATGCTAAATTTAAAATCTACTAGACTTTTATATTTGTAGGGTTCACAAACTAGTTCAGGACTAGGGCCTTGGATTAGGTTGGAGAGGAAACTCTTCAAGGCCATTTAAAATCAAACATTGGAGTCTAAGATAGGGAGTGTCTAAGTCCAGTTTCGTGAAATTTATCCAGGACCCCCCTCTAACACAAGGAATAAACACGAGGTTGCGTACAGAAAGGTAACAGAGATAACCCCTCCAAAGTCAGACCAATCGTAGTGGAGAACACATATAGAGGGCTTGTTTTGGGATTCCGTCGTTTTCATTTTCCACGGGGCTTCGTGGGTCTCGAATCCGTTCGAGGTCCTCAGTTGTCTTCCAGACCATTTTCTCTCAATACCCTTGACAGGTTTCAGGCTCGATACCCTGCTCATTGTGGTCTACCCGACTTTCGACTGTACCCACCTGGTGATTGTTCGCGTGCTGGCAACCTAGTTGCCAATCTTTGTTAGGGACATACACAGGTGACTACGGGGGTATACCGCGGTACCTAGGACAGACATCGGGCCATGCTTTGCAGAGTATACTCGGAGGGTGCTTCTGTGTTCGAGTTGCACTTGCACCAGTAAGTTGTTCTAGTGTTGGTTGTTGTAATTGTTCTTCCAATTAATTTAGTGTTTGCTTGTCTTATCTTCTAGGGATTCTTTCTTAGTGTGTGTTACTTTTGAGTGTTTAGACTACCTTAGAGTGTCTTATATCTTCTCACACAGTGGAGGATCCCGAGCTCCACCAGTCACGAAGGCTTCTTGGCCTGCTTTCGGTTACACTGGAGCCACCCCTGCCACCATTAAAGCGAAAGCTAGACCAACAAGGGTCTTTTGAAGAGACCGGGTTACAAACCATTGTGCCCGAACAACCCCCGGAGGAATCGACTGTTTTGGACCTTGAAGTAACCGCTCTTGGCTCGGTTGAAACCCCAACCACTGATTTCTCGACACCTTTCATCGTACCAATTCAATTTTACGAGCGCTAGACAGTGTCGCACACAACAATGGAAACAAATGTTGTTACTCCTTCTAGGAATTCTTCAATTCCCACCACGGTTGTCACCACAGGAGAGTTGTCATCTCCTAACCTACCGTCGTCAGTCCAAGCCACCATGGTCTCGACCACAAGTAATTTGCACAATGTTCCAAACCTTTCTTTGGCGGTAGCCACAACCCCTTTCACACCTAGTGCGACAGGCCCTCCGTTCTCATACGGTATGCCTAGTTCGGGTACAAGTCTTGTACTTTCCTCCTCCACTTTACAAACTTTGGATCTGGGGGCAGGGAGCTCTAGCGCTCCTATGCAAGGTCATATGGGGGGGCACTCTTGTCCCTTTTAACGCTTTTCCTTACGGAGGAGGTCATATCCCTCCTTCATCCCCTTCACTCGGTGGTTCGCATCAGCAATCCGTCGGGCAACCTATACACAATAGTTTATTTGGAGCAGGGAGTCAAGGACCACCTTCGCATAGTATGTCGGTAGGTTCGACACCGTTTTCTTGGAACGAAACGTTTGGTAACAACACCTTCTCGTCGGTCGCTTTCCCGACTGGGGGCAACCCCATTTTTGGACAATCTACTCCTGTGCAGGGTATTATTCCTGCACAGGGGGCAAACCTAGCAGGACCTTGGAATTCAGGGCAAGGATCTGTTCCCTCCTCTAGAATGTTGATCTAGGGAAATTCTTTCCACAATCAATGGAACCCCGGACAAACTACTATGCCTATCCCCACGGGACCGGCATGGGGTAATCCTTCCCAAAGTCCTTCAAATACAATGCATGCCCAACAATCTATGTCCTATTTGGGAAATCAGCCGATGATGTCTCCACATATGCAAAATCCTTACGTTGGCCAAGGCCATGGTTTCTACCAGAATTTGGGCCAGCAGCCAAACTTTTCTTGGCAACCTGGTGCCAGTCAAACCCCAGATCCCTTTTTCCCAGGTTATCAGCAGCAACCCAAACTACCATTCCTCGCGACATTACACTTGCCAGATTTGACAAGGTTGTTGAATGACCCTATTTGTCACGATCCACGTTGGCCTCCTATGCTGATGAAGTTGCCTTCGGACATTCCAAATTTCAAAGCCAAGTCTAATGAAGATCCAGGAGGTCATGTGACTACCTTGCATCTTTGGTGCTCATCTAACTCATTGGCTTTCCTTAACCATTTCCAGTTACCTGTGAGATACAACGATGGCACAGAGCTGCTCGATAATTTCGAACAGACAACAGTGAACCATATCTCTGATCACATACAAGAATGGAGACGCCAGAAGAGTTTAATCAAGGTACCAATTCCACCAGCATTCTTGCTTGAGTGGTTCCTTAAGTCTTTGGTCCTGCAGTTATCCAAAGACGTTGCGACATCAGGAGTTTTCTCTAAAGAAGACCCCATCATGAGGGCTCAACAGTTTGAGCTCATCTATTCTCAGTCTGGTTTATTATACAACATCTTTCCAGATGCGCCACGTTCAATACTGGATAAAACTAGACAGAGAGTCGGACCACATGCCGATGGTATTGTCGGTTTAGCACAAACCAAGCCCGCTAAGCAATTGACAAAGCAGTTGCAGTAGTTATCCATACAACACACAACGACCAGCCAAACTACTTCTTTGGCTTCTCCCCCTACCAAAACGTCGAAAGTACACACTGTGCAGTTGACTAACCCAAAGGCCACCCAGCAGCCTGAAGGGAAGAAAAAACAATGAAAGAAGGGTAAGGGGGATAAAAAACCCAACGATAATGCCGACGGGGACAACACTAAAAAATGGAAGGCGAGGTATCCTTTCAACTTGTGCGTGGAAGACCACCTGACCCATCTATGTCCTCAACTTGAAGAGGCCTAAAAATTTGTCACGCAGCAACAACAGGCGGTGTTGACGAACCCACTTCAACATGGGAAAAACCTAACTCAAGCCTCTGCAAGCACGGAAGGGGGCAGCCAAGAAACCTGCCCACCTCCGAACAACCCCTCATCCACGAACATTTATATGGTTAGGGGTGATGCTTTCATATCGACTAGAGTGGACGATTATAGTAAACCAAGCACTTCTGAGAAGGGTAAAGAAGTTGATCTCCCATCTCTTCCTCTACAGATTGAGAAGACGTTGGAAGAAACAATGACACACATTCCGAAAGGTGCATTTAAAAAATCTTATCATAACCCAAATGCTAGGGCCACCCAGAACTACTCTGTGGTGGAGGATTTATCACAAACCCCTTGTGCGATGTCCTCTTTGGAGGTCCTCCAAAGTTGCCCTTCTCAGAGAAAAGCCTTGTTAACCGCTTTGGGCTCTACTGAGACTTGTAATCCGGGTACCATCATGTTAGATACAACCAACTTAAAACCTCATTTTCCTTACCATGTAGCGTTTCAGATAGTAGTGGCTTACCCCATGAAAACTTTTACATGGAATATCTTTCGCACGGTGGTCGACGAGGGCGCCTCAACATGCGTTATGTCATTGGCATGTTGGAAGGCCATTGGCCAGCTCGTGTTGTCTCCATCACCTGCTCTCCTCACTACTTTTGACGATCGTTCGTTCCAACCACATGGCATAGTTCCTTCTTTCCCCATGCAGTTAGAAGGGAAAACCATGTGTGTCGAAGTAGAGGTAGTCGATGCTCCCCTCGACTATAGCCTCTTGTTAGGATGGATTTGGACTTATGCTATGCAAGCTGTGGTTGCTACATTTTCTCGGGTCTTGTTGTTTCCACACGAGGGTCGGATAGTGACCATTGATCAATTGTCTTTCTCCAGACCTGACCCAGCTTTGGGGGCATCCACGGTCCCGATGATTGATAATCCTCAACCAGGTGTCGTCAATGTAGGAGTTGGTTTGTGCCCATCCTTAATGGGTACCTTTGATTACCCACCTCCTCACGACGATATCAAATTTATATCTAATCTCCATAAGGTTGATATTTTTCAATTTTCTTCGTTCCGCACGACTTACTTTGAGGATCCATGGATTCTTCCTTCCCCATCAGCCACGATGGATGAGATAGGGCACCCAGGCATGCCCATGCCCTTGTCTGCCACTGAAGTAGCGTACTCTTTAGTCCAGCAAGCTTCAACTAACACCGATCTGACTCCTGCACTAGAGTTAGATCCACTTCTAGAGCCTATTTGGGCTCAAGGTTCTCTCGCTAACGTCAATTCGTTAGACTTATTCTTGCCTTCTGATGAAGCAGTAATCGAAGCAATGACTAGTTCGAACAAACCTTGGGAAGATCTTCATCACAGATCATATTTTCTCCCAGAGTTAAGCCGAATCGAAGCAGGAGAATTCACTGTGACCATGACGGGAGATCAGCCGTGTCCTATTAATCTCTTAGCTACACATGAAATTTATGCTGAGGGCAATATGGCAACTATCACTGAAACTATACCAATCAACATCTCCCAAAACCCTGGCATCATGGAGAACGTTTTCGTCGGAGTGGATTTCTTCCCCGAAGAGATTCAAATTTATACGGATCTTTTCAAAGAATTCCACGATGTTTTTTCCTGGTCTTATGAGGAAATGCCAGGTATCGATCCCAAAATAGTTGAACATGAAATCACAATGTATCATGATGCCAAGCCTGTTCGACAGAAGCTTCATCCAGTTAATCCCAAGAAAGTAGCAGCCATCAAGATTGATTTTGAGAAATTGCTAAAGGCAGGTTTTATCTATCCTATCCATTTGACTCAATGGGTGTCAAATCCTATGTCGTTCAATAAAAAACAAGGCAGGATTCATGTATGTACCGATTTCCGTGATTTGAACAAGGCATGTCCCAAAGATAATTTTCCAACACCATTCATTGACCAGATCATTGATGAATGTGTTGGTTGCAAATCCTTTTCTTTCATGGACGTTTTTTCAGGATATAATCAAATCCAAATCAGACCCAAAGACCAACACAAAACAACATTCATTTGTTCGTGGGGTACATTTGCATATCGTAAGATGCCTTTTGGCCTTAAAAATGTTGGAGCCACTTTCCAGCGGACCATGTCTTTTTCTTTTCATGACCTCAAGCATATATTCGAGGCCTACCTAGATGATTTAGCATCCCGATCTCGCAAGAGAATGGATCATCCCACACACCTTAGACTAATCTTCGAACACTGTCGCTACTTTAGGATTCGCTTGAATCCAAACAAGTTCAGCTTCTGTGTAACGTCAGGACGTTTGTTAGGTTTCATCGTATCAACAACAGGGATCCTGGTCGATCCTCTCAAGGTGGAGGCAATAATCCAGTTGCCCCCCCCCCCCATGCACAATCCTTCAACTTCAGAGTCTACAAGGCAAGGCGAACTTTTTACGATGCTTCATCGCCAACTATGCCGAAATCACCAAGGGCTTTATGCGCTTACTTAAGAAAGATGTTCCTTTTTACTAGGACGAAGCCGCTTAATGCTCTTTCGACGCATTAAAACATGCCCTCACAACTGCACCTCTGCTATGACCACCTAACTATAACAAAGATTTATTATTATATCTGGCTGCCACAGAGTCAACCATTGGCATGGTTTTAGTTCAGGAAGATGATTTGTTCTCAGAATACATGATCTATTACCTGAGCCGAGGCCTCGTAGGATCGGAACTCAATTATTCTCATATCAAAAAACTTGTGTTGGCAGCAGTTCATGCTGTTCAACGGTTCCGTCATTATGTTCTGTTTCCCTAGAACACCGTCATTGATGTCGTGAATCCATTCCAGTACATGTTGACATGACGGGTTATAGGCGTAAAAATCAATAGATGGATAGTCATCCTCCAGGAATTTGACTTAGACTTTGTTTCAGCAAAATCCAAAAAGTCATTGGTCTTCGCAGAGCTTATTTCGGAACTTCCGGTTGAGTTAGGTGACGTTGTGCCTGAAGAATCGCCTATCCGGGGAGATATGTTTTTTATCACATCTTCAGATCCCTGGTACGGAGATATACTTATCTATCTCCAAACTTTGAAGTGCCCCACTTCTGCTTCTCGTGATGAGCGTCGACGTATACGCCATCAGGCTAAGAATTATCTCATACTCAATGATACGTTGTATCGGAGAGGTGTAGACTGCATCTTACGTCGATGTCTCACACATGAGGAGGCAGTCATCATGCTCAACGATTGCCATACCAGAGCTTGTGGCGGTCATTTGTTTGGGTTGGAAACAACCCAAAATATTCTACAAGCAGGTTACTTCTAGCTGACACTTATCAAAGATTGTATAGAATCGGTCAAGAAGTGCTATCCATGCCAAGTCTTCTCTCGGAAGATGAGGGCACATCCCGCTTCTATGTTTCCTATCATCACAGTTGGTCCCTTCTCCAAGTGGGATATTGATTACACTACTTGCAACCCCCGTCAGCAAGGGGGCACCGCTATATCATCGTAGTTGTAGACTACTTCACTAAGTGGGTCGAAGCTATGCCAATGTTTAAAGATTATGGAGAGACTGTAGCTCTCTTCTTATTCAACTAGATCATAGCAAGGTTCGACATCCCGAGAGAGATTGTTACTGACCATGGCAGTCACTTTCAGAACCAAATGATGACCGAATTAACATCAAATCTTGGGTTACGGCAAGAGAATTCATCACCCTACTACCCCCAAGCCAATGGGCAAGTGGAAGTTGTAAACAAAACTCTTAAGACTATTCTACAACGAACTATCAAATCAGCCAAGTCAAATTGGCATTTGATGTTATACTCAACATTATGGGCTTACCGAACATCTGTTAAGACTGCAACCGGTTTCTCACCTTTTCAACTCGTTTACGAGTTGGAGGCAGTCTTTCCCATCGAATGTCAAATCCCATCTCTAAAATTGGTAGTACAATTATTGCTAGACACTTATCCACTTGAAGAACGGTTAGTACACCTTGAGCAGCTCAATGAGCAGCATCGTGATGCGACCCTGGCCAACGAGGCTCACAAACATAAGGTCAAGTGTCAGTATGATAGGTCCGTTCATCCTCGGATTTTCTTTGAAGGCGACCTTGTCTTGGTCTATGACCAAGATAAGGACCCCCTGGGGGCAGGAAAATTCAAACCCATGTGGTTCAGACCCTTCATCATAAAAGAGGTATTAAAAAAGGGCGCTTATCATTTGGTTGATTTTAAAGGGAATGCTTTGGCGGAGCTTAGAAATGGGCTCTACCTCAAGAAGTATTACTCATAGGTAGGTCACTGTGGGTAACTTTTTGTAAAATATGTATAGTCTTTGTACTATTACTTTTTAGTTTTTTTAAAGTGTTATGGACGTGTCATTGATGTTATCTTTCATCAATATGGCAGATGTCAAGTGATTTTGAGGTGTTTGTTGGGTATGCAGATGGTGCTAGTCGGCACACTCGGAGGCTTGCCTCCGCAGCTTGGGTAATTTTTACACCTCAGGGCCAGTTGTTATCTTCTGGAGGTATATGCTTAGGTGACACCACAAATAATGTTGCCAAGTATAGTGCAGTTATTGAGTTGCTTCGTGACGCCTTGTCATTGGGTATCTCTCATCTCTGGGTCTATCTCGATGCTCAATTGGTTGTGTCTCAGCTAAACAGAGTATACTGGGTTCATGATCCAACCTTACACTGACGATTCCTTAGGGTACGTCTCTTAGAATGAAAACTTTGATTATATTACATATTTTCATGTTCCTAGGAGGTTAAACCAAATTATAGATACTCTAGCTAATCAAGTTTTAGATTGGCATCTTGCACACATATGAAATAACATTGACATAAGCATGTAAATACATTTTTTGCACACATGATCCATAAGACACAAAAGATCAAAAAACCATATATAACATCATAAAATAACCAGAGTACATAGATGGATGCAAGCGCCTAAAAAATGGGACTAATAACGAGTCACAGGGCTTATGCCCTCAAAAGTATATACAAATAGTGCTTGTGGCACGTAAAAAGTCTAAATAGGTTCATGGCCTATGGGCCCTATTATAATAGTCCACGGCATGGGCTAAATGCCTAAAAAATCAGACCCACATCCGAGGTGCCCCCACTACATGAGGCTGCATGGATGGCGGCAGGTCCTCTATCTCTGCCATTGGGACTGTGTGAGTGAGTGCAGTGAAGTTCCGCTCAACTTGTCTAAGGAACCTCTCAGCCTCCCCGGCTGGGAGGTTCCCTGCTACTGCTGGTCCCTTGGCGGCAGCAGCTGCGACTTCTGGCCGAGGATGACGCCTGTTTCATGCATAATCGACAGGTCGCACGGGTCCCACATCTGTATGCAACAAACGTATACCCGTCAAATACTATGGCATATAAAAAAATGATATATATAACAAAAACGACATAAAAATTACATATACAACAAAAAAACTACAAAGGTGGAGACTTACCCATCTCCCCTCACTCCTCATCAGGAGGCACGGGTATCTCAGGATCTCTAGAAAATGCTATCCATGCATATGGGTAATCCTCGATCACAGGGATCTATCGTGACAACCATGCAAAAAAGTCGTCATCAAAGGACTTATTGGTCCTTCCACCACCCTGTCGCGGCAGTAATATTGCCCATCTACATATAGTAGGAAAAGAGGCCTGATGTCCTCGTACCACTTCCCGAGGACTAAAGCTTAGAACTGTCTCAAAGAACAATGAACACAAAATTGTCTCGAACCTGAAATTCCTTTGTGTCCGCTGACGACAATCTGTCAATTGCCTCTTCATACACTCTAGTAGTGTGGTACTCCAGTCAAAAATATGTGCATTCAAGCACTGGATAGCACAGTTCATCTGTGCTCGAGACACCTAATGCAAGGCTGCAGAACCGATAATCTGCCCAATCAGCAATAATATCGCCTACAACAATAGGTCAATGATCTTATTGATGGGCACTTGGGAGCTCAAACGGATAGTCCCAGCCTCATACTGCAGGGCTATCAAGTTTGCTATATTAAGCAGCCCCGCTGGAAACGTCCCGAAATTGACTAGTTCCCCTCTCCTTGAGAGGCCAGTCAAAAAATAGATATCCTCGGTGGTGGGCACCAGTGATTGCCCCTCTAGCATAAAGGCCTTTGCATCAGGGTGTCAATAGTCAATCAAGGCATTCAGTAGCCTCGGTTGCACTCGCATAAATGGACACAGGAAGAACTTTAGCAAACCACACTGCATCAATGCGGCCACGACATTCGGATCTTCCGCAACCAACTCACTGATTGCTTCATGCTCCCTTTCCCTCCAGTGGACATACATCCTACCAAAAAAACCAAGTTCAGGAGGGTTAGTGCTTTCTCTTTAGTTCTTTTTGACAATAAAAGGGGGTCCACGCGTGCTGTCAAGGTGACAGTCGCGTGTACACGCGGGCAAGCTTTACTCTGCCCAAGTGTACACGCGGCCTGTCCAGAGACAACCCACGTGGACCTAGGGCCGACCTTTTAAAGGTCGATGCCCACCCAAAAAATGAAATCAAATGCAAAATTAAAGAATTGAATAGCTATATAGGGGAGTTTG
>JZKD02S1998945.1:49643-60107 GCA_000966675.3 Picea glauca
TGAAATTCTGTACCGAGGTCCTATGCATCCTTGCAGTCCACTTGGAAAAAGTTTAATAGATAAGGCACCCAGCTCATGAAGGTGCCTTCTGCGCACTAAGATGCAACTGCGATGAATCCTGCTGGTACTTCGTCTTTGTGGCATTTTCTTAACAATTTACAGGCTAAGATATTTGCGCCCAATTGTGTCATTGCATTGTTGATCCGTTTGATTATAATTCCTCTTGTCCCCTTGACGGTACCATATTTCTTCTTCATTTCCTCTGCTAACACTTTCTCCTTGGATTTATCATTCAGAATTAGCACGGGATCCGTACCCCGACTGGGTAGTCCTGTTATCTGCATGATAAGATCAACAGTTATGGGGATGGGTTTGTCCAACCATATATCACCTCCGTGCATGACTGCTAGCAAATGCTTAATGCATGCTATCGCGTATTAGCCTCTGCCAAAATGCAGAAGTTTCAACAACCCTAAAATGCCTGTTTTGTCTAGTCCAACTTTCCACTGATGTGGCTGGTTGATCGTTTCTCCAAGTTGGTTTACCAGTATCGGTGTAGATTTCACTGATGGTATCTATGGGGATGGGATCTCATCGATATTGACGATATCCGGTTATTGTTGCTCGTTTTCTTCCAGTGGTCCTCGTGACCTAGTTTGAACCTTGGTTGGTCTAGCTATCTGGCCTGGTTCGGTGGACTCCGGTGGTGCCATAGTGGTGAGTGTCGACTGTTTGCTGACTTTGGAGGACTGCAGTGAGATCTGTGGTCTTGTTCTATTCGTTTGAGTTGTTTTTTCTCTCTCTCTATTCTCCTTTCGCGAATAGACAAGTTGCTTCTGTGCTCGCATGTTGTATGGGTTTGTGATGGAGCTTATCGAGGACGCTTCCTCCATAATGCGATTAATGCACCATAACTGTGGGTTCAATGAATCTACGACAATTTCATACTTGCCATTATGCTTACTTTGTTGTTTCCAGTTGGTGTGTTTAATGTGATGTTCCATTAGTCCTTGCCATGCCTTAATTCCTCTTAGTGTTGTCTTGTCATCCTGATTTTTTCGTCTTTCCGTTTCCTGCTCGTTTGTACTTATCATGTAACCATTTTTGTTTCCTTTACTGCATTTGTGTTTCAAGCATCCTGTGGCTTTTTCATCTCGGGCGTGCTTCATGATTTTCAGTTTTTTTTTTTTACTACGTGGTGTGTGGTCGACTGTCCTTATACAACTTCAGTCGTCTCTCGTTGATCATTCCTCTGAGGTCTTCTCCCGCTAAATCTATTAACTGTACAACTCCACCGTCTGTTACATATTTTACCTCCTATGGTCCTAACCAATTCATTCTCAACTTTCTTGGGTGATGAAACGATTTGTTGTCATAGAGAAATAATAGATATCCTTCCTTGAAAGTATTCTTCTTAATGTGTCGATCATGCCATGCTTTGTCTCTGGCCTTTTGCACTTGTTTATGGAATCCTACCAGGATTCGGTCTTCCTCCATTACTAACAGCTAGTTCAGTCTTTCCTGTATTGCACCGCGTTCGGTCATCTGTGTGATAGCTGCTATGAGTAAGTTGGGTACTAAAAATTCTAATGGCACTATCTCTTCTTGGCCGTAGACTAGTTTGAATGGTGTGTGCCCTGTCAACTTCTTCCATGTCATCCTATATGCCCATAATACTTCTGGTACTTTGAGGTCTCAGTCGTCTTTGTTGACATTACAGATCTTTGTCAGTGTGTTCTCTAGAATTTTGTTAAAGGCCTCTACTGTGYCATTCGCTTGTGGATGATACAATGTGCTTTTCTGGTGGTGAACTTCAAATTMTTTGAGCATCGTGTGGATGGTGATATTTATGAAATGYATGTCTTGTTCGCTCATCAAAACTCTTGGGAAACCAAACCTAGTAATTAATTGTTCAAATAAGAAGTGTGCAACTGTCTCTGYGTTGCGGTATTTTACTGGTGCAACTTCCACCCACCTTGTTAGGTATTMTGTCATGGTGATGATTTGTATTTCCCCTATTCTTTTGGTTGGTGGGTTAATTGGTCCCACAAAGTCTATTTCCCATTTATCAAATGCCTGTAATGTCACTTGCATTCGTAACAAAATCTCGTCCCTTCTATTAGGTTTGCCTACCCTTTGACAAACATCACATCCTTGACAGTACTCTTTCGAGTCTCTATGAATCGTTGGCCACCATAAACCTGCGTGGAGTACCTTCTACATGGTAGCTTTTCCTGCATAGTGTCCTCCTTCCAATCCCTCATGGGCTTTTGCTAAAATTCTTGGTCGTTTGTTCTCTAACATGTACCTTCGTAAAATGATATCTGCGCCCATTTTATATAGATGTCCTGTGATCAATCGATAGTCGGTTGTGCAAACTACCAGGTTCTTCTTCTACGCGGTGGTATATTCTTGCGACGCAGTACTTGTGATCAAGTACTGGATGATATATGTGAAGTAGTCATTAACAATCTGTACTAAGAATAACTGGGAATCCAAAAAGTTGTCTTCTAAGTTCGTGGGTTCTTCTCCATTTGTGACCTATGATAGGTGGTCAGGTCCTGCATTCAGTTTTCCTGGTTTAACTATTACTTCGAAGTCAAATTATTGAAATAGTAGTAACCATTGACAGATTATCCCTCGCAACAATGGATTGTTGACTAGGTATTTTAAGGCTGAGGGATCTGTAAAGATCTTAAAATGTTTTCCCAATAGGTAGTTTCTAAACTTCTGCAGTACGTAAACCATAGCTAGGCCTTCTCTTTCCGTCATGTTATAATTATGTTCAGAGTCTAATAGTTTTCTTCTTGCGAATGCTATCGGGTGATCCAAGTCTCTTGCTCCTCGTTGTGCTAAGATAACTCTAAGTTCTATCGCTAATGCATCTACATGCACATGGAATGTCTTTCCCTAATCTGGAAATACTACTATCGATGTTGTGACCATATTTTCCTTCAGGGTATCCAAACCGTGTTGACACTCATCATTCCATTGGTACTTTGTATCCTTTCTTAGAAGTTTCTCCATTGGTTATGTGATCTGCGCATATCCTTTGATGAACTTCATGTAGTATCCTGTGTGTCCTAACATCGCTCATAGCTGACGGACTATTTTTGGTGCTAGTAAATTAATGATGAATGCGATCTTTGTCGGATCAACCAATAGCCCTTGTTTGCATACTATATGGCCCAATAATATCCCAAATGGTGTTCCAAATATGCATTTCTTTATGTTTGGTGATATCTAACATTGTCTGCATGATTCTAGCATCAAGCGTAAAACTTCCACATGGTTTTTCAACAGACTATAGACTGTCCAGTCATCCAAATATACTTCGAGAAACTGATGGATGAATTCTTTAAATTCTAGGATAACCACTCTGGAGAATATTGTTGGTGCATTCTTCAGTCCAAATGGCATGAATGTATATTGGTAAGATCCCCATTCCATCGTGAACATGGTCTTGTATCTGCCCTCCTGTGCTATCTTAATATGATGGTAGCCTAAAAATAAATTAGTGAATGAGTAAGCTTCATGTCCCCCCACATTCTCTAACACTTCATCCATGAATGGTGTAGGGAATGGGTCATGTAGGCATGCATCATTCACCTTCCTCAAGTCAATGCATATCCTAATCCCTCTTCCTTGTTTCTTGTCTTGTATGACCATTGGGCTTATCCATTCCGATTCCTTGACTGGTTCAATTATGCTGGCTTCGAGCAACCAATCGATCTCCTCTTTAACTTTTTGTTTATATATGGAGTTCAGTCTATATGGTCGTTGTCTAATTAGTCTTTCTTTAGGTCTAAGAGGTATCTTCATCTCTCCCAGTTCTCTTGCTATGCCCTTCATCTCTATAAATTTTGTAGGAAACAAGTCACTATACTCGTGTAAGAACTTTGTGATGCTTTCTACTGTTGGCTCATCCCAGTAGTCTCCAATGTTGGCCATTTTGGGATGTTCAACTATTCTGATGTTAACTTTATTTACCTTGATTGGTGCGGAAATAACTTTGGATTCTATGGGTGGTCCCTTCACATCTCTTTTGCCTTCTACTTCTTCAATATGAATGTTGCGTGGGTCATCTTCGTCTGGTGCTTCCTTTTGTACCTGGTAACATGACAGTAGCTCCTTGATTGTCTGCTTATTTCGYTGYTGTTCTTTGGTAATAATTTCTATTTCTGTTTMTTCAATGAATATGACTCCTCTGATCCRTTTCAGGGTTGCATCTATGTTGGGGTTCTCATGCTCAAATGAGAAAGTGACAGTAAAKTTCTGTTGCAATGTTGTCCATGTTGTAGTTCCTTTGCGCAGTTCCTGATCTGTATACCAATTCGTTGTTATTCCCTCTAATGTGTGAATGAAGTGGTGAGGCCATTCCTCTGGTGGTGTCATTTTCCACAACGTTTTTCACTCCTCCAAGTGTTTCGCTGGTGTTGGCACAAGGGCATACCCATGGTTCAATGCTCAAGAGCGCACCAACAAAGCCCTAACTACCGACCCTTTCGGTAACACCTGCAAAGTAAATGAAGTCTCACTCCAGGTAGAGGTAGGGGTGGTTGCAAGACTCAGGTGTCTGCAACCTTATATGGGACACAGATATGTGACTATATCATTTACAGAGCACTTAACATCGATCATTCATCAATATTCAACCCTTATTATACTTCACAGACAACACATAAATTTTGCGGTGTACACTCAGATCTACAGTATTTCAACACTTAACCATAGTAACCCAGATCAGATCCAGAAGATCAACATTAAGCATCCTCATACACATCAGATCTAACACATTAAATCGAAGCACAGAGCATAACACACAAATTTACATGGTTCACCCCCACCCTGGGGCTACATCCACAAGATCTTCTTATTTATTATCGTCTTCAATATATTACAAGCACAAAGCCTCCAAAACCCTTCTTCGCATAGGACAAAAGATCTATGTAGCTCGCTAGATCCTTTTTCCTTGCGCTACAACACTTAGCTTTCTATAGAAACCTCACAGTAACTTGCACTTAGCCTTGCAAGCCTTACACAATTCGCACAGAACACTTATTCAACATCACATTAATGCACTACCAATTGCACTAAGAAATCACATATACTACTTATTACATTGCCTATCCTTCTATTTATACATTACAAAAGTGGGCCTAAGCATGGGTAAACCCATAGGTCGACATCCCTTTCCCATTACATATTCCCAAAACCCAAAAAGGACCCAAAAGGGGGCCTATCTTCCACAATTTTTGCTTCGCTTTGCAATTTTTCTTCGATAGGATGTCAAAGTCCCAAAAATGGTCAATTATGGCCAAGTGTTACTCAAAACTTGGTCAAGGGCCAACATGCCCCCAACACTCACCTGTGACTCATCCCGAGTCACTCTGGTATGATCAATTCCACCTCAAATGCCTCGAACTTGGCTCGATTTGGTTCGACCGGCTGCAGTGCAACAACCTCTTGCTGAGTGAACTCCTAGATCACTTCATCATTTACTTTCCCTTCCAGGCATTGTTCTGCGGTGATGACAACCTGTTCAAGATCAACTCCCTGGATTTCAACTTTAGTGAACAATTGGCATGCCTTTTCTTGGATTGGTTGAAGTCGTTGGGAGACTTCCATCAATTTACTTTGTAGCATGTGTACCTATTGTTGGGCGGTGTGTTGTTCTGGAAATATCTTCATTCTTTCGACTGGGATCAAGGCCTTCAACTATGCCTGTAGCATATCTGCATGCTKCTTTGCTTCTTGGAGTTGTGCCTCCAATGTTGAMAACTCTGGATTCTCTTTGAGGTTCTCATAAGTATGGGTGCTTCTAGTGCTYAGTTGATTACATTCCAAGGCAAGGGTTTTTAATYGACCAACTTCACTGCGGACAGTTGCCTCCCTGAKATATCTTATTTCTTGAGGAGTCTCGGGCATGRWGTGAAGTTCCAKATCTGAGATGCATTGCTGAATTTGTTGGATTACTTCTTCAAGTTGTGCCAGCTTCTGTGGGACACATTCCTCGATCTTCACTTATATGACCATCACAGAGTGAAGTGCTTTGTGAACCCTTTCTTGTACTTCAAGTTGCTCTACTAGCAACTGGTGCTTGCTCTGCTGTAATTGTTCTTTTTCCTCATCCCACTTTGCTTGCAGGGAAAATTTTTACCATTCTTCCTTACTCTGTTATTCTACAAGTGTGCTCTATACTTGTGTCAAAGCCTGGGCGACTTGCACTGTGTCTCCTTGAGCTCGTCAAAGGCGAGCTTCGACTTTATTGGCGATCTGGTGTAATTGGGTGGGCTCATCGCCTATTCCTATTATTCCGATTGTCAAGGGAACAATAGAAACTACTCGGATTGACTAGAGTGACTACTGCACTTCTTGAAGTTCACCCTTGATTCAGTTGAATACCTCCTCCTGCTTCATTTCTTTCTTTTCTGCGATCTCTAGTGAAGCATCATTCAGCGCAACGACTAAGAAGTCAAAGTTGTCCAGTGTGAGGGTAGTCTTAAACGTAGTCCGAGTGGCCTTAGTTTTATTTTGGAATGAGGGATTTGGTGGGGTAATATTCCTTTTCTTAGAAGGATCCTCCTCCTCTCTAGGAGGAGTAACCTCACTTTTGTTTGGCTCAACTTCTGTGCCACCTAGTTCTTCACCATCACCTCCCTAAATAGGTGATATCGAAGTAGTCTTCATGGATGTGCTATGGACATATTGAAATTCATCATCCTTCTTAGTCTTTCTTGGTAYAGGTCTATCCGACATAGCTTCAGGGATATCCACGTTGGACATTTCTGCAGGGTCCGCTACAACAAGGAGGTCCGCTGACCATTCCTTGGTAATCTGCTCCAAGTATTCTTCTGTCAAATTATAGTACAACTGGAGCTGTTGTTTGTGCTCATTAGCGTACACTATGATATAGGTGAAGTGGCAATCCACGCCGAATTTTATCAAAGGTCTAAACCTATGAAGTGTGTTTGGGGTGAGGCGCGGTGTAGACTGGATTGCATTCTTCAATTGGTTGTTATAGGTGTGGAAGATGACATTATATTGCCACTGCTTGTTCATGTTGCTGGATTACCACAACATACAAAACTTCGCGGCCAGTGGTTCGAAGGGTTTGATCTCCAGAAAAGTTTCACCTTCTGGTAGCTCCCAGGTGATGAAAGTGATTAGTATGTGCAACCAACTAAAGTGGAACTCGTACCCTTGGTATTTTGCTTCTCTGCAATCAAGATCTAGTTGGTTTACAAGGTACTATGCCCATTTCATCTGTAGTCCCTCGACGCACTTCCTTGCGAGGTCAACTACGAATCCAGTCACTTGTGTTGGTCTATTCTTGTGAACTATTTTTCCCACGATCAACTAACATACAAGGCACATTGCGCCACTCTGGATAGAGGCTACCTTGTAGCGTCATGTGCCTTTCTTGACATTACCATAAGTTTCTTTTATCTTCTGCGCTAGTGCTCGATCTGAGGTCCTTCCAAGGTAAACATCCTGTGGGTCAGGGCCCTGCATACTAAGTCCCTTGATCCGATTGATCAAGGTCGGATCCACAGTGATGTGGTAGTCCAACCATAAGTATCCTTTGTGGTAGCAGGACAAAAACAACTTGATGCATGCATTGACTTCCTGGTGTCTACCGAAGTGCGAGATCTTCATTACATTAAGTAGTGTGGACTACACAAGGTTATGGGTCCATGACTACAAGAAAATATTAGAACTCTTTCCTTTGGTCTTGGTTAAGTACTTATGCAGGGATAACATGCTGTAAACTTTACGATCTAAAAGGTTAAAATCACTAAATTTCAGTGTTGTGAGCTTATCCTGGTCAACACGAACTGCGCGCACCCCTTTCATAAGGTACGCAATGATCAAAGTGTACTCGAAGTCTTGAGGTACACTTTCATGGTTGATGGAACTTCTTAGAGGTGGTAAGTAAGTAGGTAGAATGCATGGGACAAGCTTGGCATTTGCGATGTCATCCCTGTGCTTGATCAATTTCTCATTGGTCGGCAAGGATGGACCGGCGCGAGCAGTGGAAGGGGAGGCATGGAGTCCTCTCGTTGATGATGCTTGGATTCCTGTAGATAATCCTTGCTCCAACATGACTCTCTCAGTCATTAAGTCAATCAAAAATTCTTCAACTACTTTCTCAACAACACTGAGCTCGTCCGACATACAAGCTTGGGTCAGCTAGCTCAAGTGTGAAAATGAATTCAGGGACTATAGTGAACTGTATGGGAACAAGGAAATGATCACAGGGTGAAGTAATCTCAGATTTCAGGCTCAAATTCTCACTTAACAAAACGTATTCTCAGTGCGTGGCGTGAGAGACTAAGTAGTGAAACTTAGCAATGGTCTACTTACAAAGGGTATGAGTCTGCATTAAATTATGTTCTGTCCATTATGGTGCAGTCTAACAGTCTAGTGGAGAGACATAAATGCTTTCCNTGGGTTTCTGCCTTTTCTGGATCTGCCTTATGGTCTTCTTGATTCAGATTTATCCTTTCAAGCTTAGTGATCATTATAGGGAAATCCAATACCTCATGGTCCATAGATTTGCAAGAGAGACAACTACGTTTTCTACCAGGGCATCCCTTAGCTAGATGGCCTGGTTTTCTGCAACTGTAACATAGGATTAATCCTCGCTTTATTTTAAATGATCCCCAACCTCTTATGTACTATGCACTAGAATCGTAATAGATAACCTGCAAAAAATTCTTTCTAGGATCCTGCATCCATTTGTTAGTCCAAACATTCTTTCTATGCATAGGTATAACATATATATCACTATACTTATCAGATATACTCATATCAAACTTTCTTTCATCTATTAATGACCTAGTTTTTAAGATAGGACAAAATCTATCAAACATACCTAGATCCATGATTTAGAAACAAAAAATTTCACTTATCTTACTTTTACATAGCACAAAGCTTCCAGATCTAAGAACTTTGAACTATTMTTACCTTTATTAGAGCACAGAGCTTATAGATCTTACCTCTTTTCTGCAGATCTGACCTCTTTCTTTCAACAATTTCCACTTTTACTTTTCTTAGAGCATAGAGCATTCATATCTCACTTCTTTTCTTCAGATTTGATCTTCCTTTCTTCATATCTGACCTTATTCCTGGCACAAAGCTTCACAGGTTGAGTAAAAAGTTATGCACTAGGGCAACAGATATACGCACAAAGCTTTCTTTTGCACAAAGTTTCTTCTTCCTCAGTTCCCAACAATCACAGTTTCAGGTCCCGACAACAGAACCATTTGTTGGCACAAGGGCAGACCCAGGGTTCAACGCTCAAGAGAACACCAATAAATCCCTAAATACCATCCCTTTCAGTAACACCTGTGAAGCAGATGAAGTCTCACCCGAGGTAGAGGCAGGTGTGGTTGCAAGACTCAGGTGTCTGCAACCTTAGCTGGGACACATATATGTGACTATATCATTTATAGAGCACTTAGCATCGATCAATCATCAATATTCAACCCTTATTATACTTCGTAGACAACACATAGCGCTGCGGTGAACACGCAGAGATAAAATATCTTATCACTCATCCACAGTAACACATATAAAAAACACAATATAAACACAATACATTCTCATACATATAAGATATATCTAACATATATATATATATATATATATATATATATATATATATATATATATATATATATATATATAAATCACAGAGAATCAATGGATATATCAAAGAACATAGCATAAGAAAAGATAAACACATTGAATCAAAGAACATAGCATAACACACATATTTATGTGGTTCACCCCCACCCTAGGGCTACGTCCACAAGATCTTCTTCTTTATTATTGTCTTCAATGTGTTATAAGCACAAAGCCTCCAAAACCCTTCTTTGCATAGGACATAAGATTCGCGTAGCTCGCTAGATCCTTCTTCCTTGTGCTACAACACTTAGATTTCTATAGCAACCTCACAGTAACTTGCACTTAGCCTTGCAAGCCTTACATAGTTCGCACAGAGCACTTATTCAACATCACATAGATGCACTACCAATTGCACTAAGAAATCATATGTACTACTTCTTACATTGCCTATCCTTCTATTTATACATTACAAAAGTGGGCCTAATCATGGGTAAACCCACGAGCCAACATCCCTTTCCCATTACATATTCCCAAAAGCCCAAAAAGGAACCAAAAGGGGGCCTAGCTTCTGCAATTTCTGCTTCGCTTTGTGCTTTGTCTTTGATAGACTGTCGAAGTCCCAAAAATGGTCAATTATGACCAAGAGTTCCTCAAAACTTGGTCAAGGGCCAATAACTGGTGTTCCTAGTCCTTCATATCTCCGTCGTTTGTTGTTTTTATGTTCTGCGCCAGACCTTATGTGTAGTAACCGCTTACATTGGTACAAGTTTATGATAGTCTCCTTGTGTGTGCTCCACCATCTTGAGGGTGTGGCCTTGACTGCTAAGTCCA
>JZKD02S1998956.1:14161-37291 GCA_000966675.3 Picea glauca
GCGCCAGCTATTAATATCAAATGACATGTGCAAACAACACACCTTGACCAAGTTGTCCAATTGTTGTGACATCACCCAGGTAGAGAATGTCATAGCAATTTGTATGTTTTAAAGGTAGCAGAGCATTCATTCTAGTCTCTTCTTTTCTGTTGTCTCAGGTTAGATCAATGGCACCTCAAGTTAAGTCAATATTGACAGATTTTTCATCGAAAGCTGCAAATCTCTCTTGTGTAATCTCACAAAGTGGTAACAGCTGGACATAGTAAGTTGCATTGTATTTCTTTAAATGACAACAAGGAGTCTAGCTTCTAATCTCATAAAATGATAGTGTGCTCTGTTTTCCATGGAAAAGGCCTACTTGCGCATTGTGAGGTGGGAATATGACACATCATGAATATGTGGCCAAATCATCTTTAAGAAAACATCTGCCAAACTTGCCCATTCAGTTTGATGGATGCAACTAGTACACAATGAACTCAGCGAAAGAGGAGAATTGTTTGAAATTATTTTCATTTCTAGTGCCCAAAATCAAGAGGCTTTTGAAGACTACTGTGATAAATCAATTGAAAAGGAGAAGATCAAAGTTGAAAGGATTAGTGTATATGTCAATTAGTGCCTCAAAGTAAGACAGTTTGAAGACTTTCATCAACATGGTTGGCAGCATTTCAAACTTATTCGGGATTTCGAGGTTAGTTGATTTTAAAGAGCCAATTTAATGGTCAAACTCTTGTTAGCAAAGATCAAATTTTAGATCTCAAAGAAGCAATTAATGGACAATTAGTTAAAATGGAGCATAAATTGGCAAAGCATCTCGATCTTTCAAGAACATATATCCCTGATTTTCATACCAGGATAGCATTCAAATTCAAGAGGTGAAGGGAAATCCCAAGTTTTAAGGTAAGAATCAACAATTTAAAGATCATTAAAAGACAAATGGCAGAGAGTATCTTGATACCCCTAATCTCAAGGCACTAATCCATCACATCATGAACAGGTGGTAGCGAGGAAATTCCCAAGATCTTTTAGCGTTCTAAATTCAAAGTTTTTCCTACACCAAGCATTCATCCATTCAAGACACCTGGAAGCAATGCCAGTTTTTATTCCAACAACTCCAACATCCTCAATAGCTTAGGACACCTATTACAACCACTGTTATTTCAGTTTATTCGAATTTATTTCCAACAAACGAGAGGCATTTTGTGATTATTTGGTTATTTAAGCAGGAATTATGTAAAATATAAGGAGGGGGGTTCGACCTTAGAGGAAGTAGTTTTCTTTGTTGGACTATGGGCTTTTCCATTCCAGAAATCTTTTTTCTATAATCTCGAAATGATCAATCAGAAATATGCAAGTTGTTGACAATATTCTTGTGTCGAGGTGTTGGTGGTGTTTCCTTCTCTGTTAAGTGTTTTTCCAGTTATCATACCATTTTTTTTCAATTTATTATTGTGAAAGGATAGTAATAGAGTATAATTTATTGGTGAAATACTCTGCATCTGATCTTTTGGTAATCTTTATGTTTCTCTTCTAAAAGCTCAGTTTAGGAATTCTTAACTGCTCCTTTGCTTGGCTTTTTCCTCCCCTATTTCTTCCTCATTTGATATCATTCAAACTTAATTCAATCCAACATTTCCACTATCTTTCCCTATGTGGGAGAGTTGTATAAATCTGAGAGTGAATCATATATTTAAGCGCAGACCCCATTTTCCCAATGGCCCTCCTAGTTGTCCCAAACCAACCATTTAAAAACCAAAAACCCCTATCCCTCATAACTAGCCTAATATCTTATTCCAAACCAAGCTAAATCATATAGAGAGATCCCTCTCTGAGTCTTGGAGGGCCAGATCCAAGACTCCAAGCAATTGAAACAATTACCTCTGTTAATTTCTCCCTCAGTCTGAGAAGTTACAAAGTGATAACATTTTGGCGACTCCACTGGGGAACTTTCCTTAGAAAAACACATCAAGTTCAGATCTGGTTGTTGATGGTGGACAAACAGTCAGACATAAGAAGGTTGAAATCATCCACCTGGCGACTCCACATAGTTTAGTTGATCTAAAGACTCCACTGGTCAAAGAATCCAGAGCTTCAAAGTTTTGTAGGGTGATTCCAATGTCAAAGAATCCAGATTTCAGAGCATTCATGCTAAAAACAAGATGACAGGGTATGTGGTAAATCCTCTATCTCCTGAAGATTTAAAAGAATTCGGGAATAAGTTAGCAAAATTTCACATTGACGAAGACTTTTTAACAATTGTGTTTCGTATTTTGGAATCGACCAAATTTTCTCCTAAAAGTAAAACTTGTTTTCTTGAGTTAGTTGTTGAAAAGTTCAAAAATGATATTGAACTTTTGGATTCTCAAATTCAGTCATACAATTTTCGAGATCTCAAAGAATTCTTGGAAAATCTTCCTTCTCCAAAGCAAGAGGAAATCGTACTACCTGTTGATTTGCAGATTGATGATGATTATGTTTTCAAGTATAAGGTTGAAGTTGTATATGTTGTGTTTAATTTTGAGGATGCAACTGATCAACTAGTCATCAAAGATCTAGGAGCGAATATCATGCATCATGCTTTAATTGATCCTATAGCGGATTACATGGAGGTTCATGTTAGTTTGAATTTTCAGACATGTATCCTCTATAAAGACCAAATATGTTAGCAGTTTCCATTTCATATTACATTTTTTATTATAAGGACACATAATCAAGGTACACTTATAATTTCACTGACAAGCAGTCAAGTTGTCCATTTTCTTTTGCAGCTACTTGACTGGCTTCATTGGCATTTATGTATTACCTAATTCAGTAAAATTGTCAAGTAGATTAGGGTAGGTAGATGGGCACAAATAAGCTCAGTGCTATGAGCATCTTTCTAGTTTGAGTTTGAGATTGCTTTTCAGTTTTCAGTTCATGTGTGATCTAGACTTCAATTTGCAGAGAGTTCTGATTTCAGTTGAGGATCACAACTCACAGTGCAAGTTGTAGGTTTGAAGTTGGGAATAGCCCAATGGATAAGGCACTGATCATCAAGTTCCCAGAGTTCAGTTGTTCTAGACATCTCCTTCGGAGCTATCTTCCCCAGGTGGAGCCTATGTTAGGACCCTATAATTTATAGGGAAATCAGTATTCTGACTGATATCTATTGGGCAAAATGCAGTTTCCTCACTGTGCATAGTGAAAATGAAAAGTTGATGAAATGCTCCCGGTACCTCTCCAAAGGTGTTGCAAATAAATGGTGGTTTAACATTGTGGAATCATCTCCTAGATTATTATTGGCAAAATCCTTCATCAATGAATGCGTTTCAAGAAAGATTATGGTTCAACACTTCGTTTGGCACTCGGATCTGCACTTCTCAAGAATGTCGTAAAATAAACAACCTCCATCACTAGTCTATCAGAGCACAAGGTTATATCAAATTTTAACCAAAAACTCAACATTGGTCGGGAGCCAATCTCCATGTCTACAAGCTATTGAGCATCTACATATCAACACACAATCACGTCAAAGAGTAGCACCAACACATCACAAACCACCATACAAATCATCAAATCAAACGCCAAATACCATGTCACATGGAGGAGGAGCCCAGGAGGGCATAGTGCAGTGATCTACGCATCGACATAGGTGGAGGTCCATCATGTATATACACACCATAAACCATTGTTTCCTAAGGAATGTGAGATATTTCCCCAAATCATGCAATTCTTTAAAAAAAAAAAAAAACCTCAATGCTCCAGCTGTTTATATCAAATGCCATGTGCAAACAACACGCCTTGACCAAGTTGTCCTATTGTTGGGGCATCACCCAGGTAGAGAATGTCGCAACAATTTGTATGTTTTAAATGTAGCAGAGCATTCATTCCAGACTCTTCTTTTCTGTCATCTCAGGTTAGATCGATGGTACCTCAAGTTAAGTCGATATTGACTGATTTTTCATCGAAAGCTGCAAATCTCTCCTATGTAATCTCACAAAGTGGAAACAACTGGACATAGTAAGATGCATTGTCTTTCTTGAAATGACAACAAGGAGTCTGGCTTCTAATATCAGACAATGATAGTATGCTCTGTTTTCCATGGAAAAGGCCTACTTGCGCATTGTGAGGTGGGAATATGACACATCATGAATATGTGGCCAAAGGATCTTTAAGAAAACATCTGCCAAACTTGCCCATTCGGTTTGATGGATGCAACTGGTACACAATGAACTCAACGAAAGAGGAGAATTGTTTGAAATGATTTTCATTTCCAGTGACCAAAATCAAGAGGATTTTGAAGACTACTGTGATAAATCAATTGAAAAGGAGAAGATCAAAGTTGAAAGGATTAGTGGATATGTCAATTAGTGCCTCAAAGTAAGACAGTTTGAAGACTTTCATCAACATGGTTGGCAACATTTCAAACTTATCCTGGATTTCGAGGTTAGTTGATTTTAAGGAGCCAATTTAATGGTCGAACTCTTGTTAGTAGAGATCAAATTTTAGATCTCAAAGAAGCAATTAATGGGAAATTATTTAACATGTAGCAGAAATCGGAAAAGCATCCCGATCTTTCAAGAACATATATCCCTGATTTTCATACCAGGATAGCATTCAAATTCAAGAGGTGAAGGGAAATCCCAGGTTTTAAGGTAAGAATCAACAATTTAAAGATCAGTCAAAGACAAATGGCAGAGCGTATCTTGATACCCCTAATCTCAAGGCACTAATCCATCACATCATGAATAGGTGGCAGCGAGGAAATTCCCAGGATCAATTAGTGTTCTAAATTCAAAGTTTTTCCTACACCAAGCATTCATCCATTCGAGACACCTGGAAGCAATGCCAATTTTTATTCCAACAACTCCAACGTCCTCAATAGCTTGGGACACCTATTACAACCACTGTTATTTCAATTTATTCGAATTTATTTCCAACAAACGAGCGACATTTTTTGATTATTTGGTTATTTAAGCAGGAATTATGTAAAAGATAAGGAGGGGAGTTCAACCTGAGAGGAAGTAGTTTTCTTTGCCAGACTATGGGCTTTGCCATTCCAGAAAGATTTTTTCTGTAATATCGAAATGAACGATCAGAAATAGGCAAGTTGTTGACAGGATTCTTGTGTCGAGGTGTTGGTGGCGTTTCCTTCTTTGTTAAGTGTTTTTCTAGTTATCATACCATTTGTTTTCAATTTCTTATTGCCAAAGGATAATAATAGAGCATAATTTATTGGTGAAATACTCTGCATCTGATCTTTTGGTAATCTTTATGTTTCTCTTCTAAAAGCTCAGTTTAGGAATTCTTAACTACTCCTTTGCTTGGATTTTTCCTCCCCTATTTCTTCCTCATTTGATATCATTCAAACTTAATTCAATCCAACATTTCCACTATCTTGCCCTGTGTAGGAGAGTTGTCTAAATCTGAGAGTGAATCATATATTTAAGCGCAGACCCCATTTTCCAAATGGCCCTCCTAGTTGTCCCAAACCAACCATTTAAAAACCAAAAATCCCTATCCCTCATAACTAGCCTAATATTTTATTCCAAACCAAGTTAAATCATACAAAGAGAGCCCTCTCTGAGTCTTGGAGGGCTACATCCAAGACTCCAAGCGGTTGAAACAGTTACCTCTGTCAATTTCTCCCTCAGCCTGTGAAATTACAGAGTGATAACAAGAGTTATGTCATTTAAAAAAAAAACATAAATGGTAACCAAAGGACCACATGGTGGTGTAAGTTTCTTTATGAAGTGACCCACTTTTATAAAGAGAAGTGGGGATCACTTTTACAATGAAGTTACTTCATGCAAAATAAATAACTCTAAACTAAAATATTAAAGCTACTTATAGTGATTCACTTTTATACTTGAAGTGAAATACACTTTACAATTTTAGCATGAACTTTTTCAAAAAAAAAGAAACAAAAGAGAGACTTGAACTCAAGACCTCTTACTTAATAAGACAATTTTTAACCAAATGGTCTAGCAAAACATATTGTATTGTTTCTCAACAGGATTGGGGGTGTTGTTGTTGTTTTTGTGGAAGATGTCATTGGAGAGCGTGCTTAAAAAAAGGTCTTTTCACACAAGAAAAAAAATTTCTCTTCTCAATGACAACAAGGGTTAGATCTCGGTTAGCTTACCCAGAATATGCACATTTTCCTATTTGTTTATGATTTTTTGCGATTGTACAGGGCATGAAGCAAAGAGCATACACAGGTCTAAATGAGTAGCAACCCAGAAACAAATAATACAAAACCAAAATACTACTCTGCAAAAATTTTTAAAATGTGTATTCAAGCTTTGTACCTCTGGATTTGACTATAATGGTTGTATATTGGACAAACGAAAACCTTTTCGAGTGAAATGAAAAGTGTTCCTGAATGAAAAGACTGCTCCTGTCACAATGGAATATTCCTCTCAGCCCATAAATGTACGCAAATTATAGAAAATGGATATGAGGCAACTCGGTTTCATGATCTCGATCTACAACATGAGTGGGTCTTCAAACAGGCTATGATACCATGTTCGACAACACAGGTATTCCAATAGAGGATGAACACCTTCAGTAACCACCCACATAACTAGATCAAACATCAACACAACGATTTTTTCACATGGTAAAACCCCTACGGGGAGACATCCACGACCCCAACCAACGTGGCCACTTGGAGCAGTTTATTAATGCAAAAGAAAATGATTATAAAGAGATTTTACAAGAGAGTTTCTCACAATCGATCGTCAGAAAATGACCCTCCATGCTCTTTAAATAGATATCATGGACCAATCAAGTGTTAATCCACGGATCAATGGTCGTTAAGATTGAGGAGAGTATGAACCATCAGATCACTCTATGTCGGGAACATATCATGACCGTTAGATTTCCTAACTACAAATGCATACTAATGCATACTAAAGAAACACACTAAGAAACACACTTTTACCTAATGACACATTAGACCAAGTAGATCTTAACTAACTCCTAAGTGTCTAAATATCCTAACATAATTTAATTTCCTGGTAGCTTAGTTAACCACTACAGGAATAATCCATTGAAGATCGGAATCTAACTCGGGAGAGGTGATCTTGTGATCCAGTGTAAGCTACATCTTGTAGTGTGAATTTTCATTTGTGCTTGTCTTTATTTCATTCATTCCATTTTGAAGTATGTGTGTTGGCATTAGCCATTAGATTAAGCTAGATTAGGAACCAATACTGCACATATTGTTCCTGCACCTCTAAGTCTATGACTCCCTAGTTGATAATTTAATTTTGGAATTAATAGTGCATACATTTAACCTAACAATGCCATAGGTCAAGAGACACTGTTGGTTGACACAAAGGTCTCTTCCTTGTCTCAGCCACCCGATGTTGTATAATTGTGGATGTGGTGTTGTTGGAAACTCCAAATCCTTCAGGACATCTACTAATACGAGTTTCTTTGGTCTTCTACTATCAATAATTAAATGTAGCAAATCCCCCTTCGCCCACATATGCGAGTGAAAAATGCACTCACCTTCCTCCAACTCTTCTGGTTCATTTGGCTAGATGTTGGTGGTAGAAATTGTGGCATTGGGTTCTGTATCAATGATTGGATTCACCTTTTCTAGGACTAAATTAGATTAAGAGCCTAGATCTGACTCTAAGGCTTTCATCTCGACTACTAATCATTTGTTCGAGAAACATTCATCGATTTTGTGCCAACGAATTTTATGGAATTCACACCACTTCTTAGTGTCTTTCTTTGGCTTCCAATTACCATTCTTTTCATGTGGTTTTCCATCCTTTATTTTTCCTTTGTTTTGTTTGTTGGAGCTGCCATTTCCCGACTTATGTTGTGATGTGTTCATAAATCTAAACTCCCACTTATTCCTTTGCTTAAAGTTTTGCTCGATTTTGACAACATATCAATAAATGTCTCCTAGTGATGAGATGTCCATAAAATCCATTTATGTTTAGATGTACCTATCCAGGTCCCCATGGATCATACCCAACTTGATGTGCAAGGTATGGGAGGCATTTGTGAACTTCAGAACTACTTGGTCCCTCTTTTGATGGAGTGTGATACATCACATGTATTGATCATCATAGTTTCCAACATGATGATATTTTTCCTTGATGGCATCCATAAAAGAGTCCCAAGTGGGATTGACCCCAAACATTCCAGACTCCTTTGTGGAGTATTTGTAATAGTAACTCTGCCACCATATTTTGACATGAGGGACCTTATTCAAAAGCGCAAAGGTGATATTTTCCCTATTGGAAAAATTGTGGACAGAGAAAGAACCTTCTAGTAGATTTAACCAATTTTCCAAAGAATCCACATTTATCTGACTTTCAAATGCGGGAATATCAAAATTAACTTATACCTTGAATGGGGAGAAGCCTTCAAAGTGGTCACTTGATGAAGATTCATTTTTTGTTGTCAGTAAACACTGAAGGATTTGGGAAAATTGATCCATCATCTCATTTCTCTGTTTCGCAAAACAAATTGCAAGCAATTTCCTAATAGGATATCTTGATCCCCCATCTCTATGTTCCTCTTCCATGGGTGGCCATAAGGGTTGTAAAGGATAGTCTTCCAAAGGTTCGACCAGTTACCATGTAATACTCAAAGGCCCTTCTCTCTTATATGTCTCAATCTTTGATGACACATCATTGTATTTTATCAAAAGACAATATAGGTTATGTCTTCTTCATTTCCACCCTTAAGAATGACATAATTTTTACACTCTTCCATTCCAAACTCCTCTCATAAAAACCATTTCTCCTCAAACCGTTTTGCAGGTTTCCCTTTCAAAAAAAGTATATACACCTACATCACTCATATTAATTATGGACATCAACTTTTTGTTGAAATATGGAATGTGAAAAACTTTATAGAATGTTCTAATCCTTCCATCCTTGAGTAACAACTTGTCTTTTCCATGTCCTGTGATTCTAGTTGTTGAATCATCTCCTAGAAAAAAATCACCTCCATTATACTTTTCATGTTCATAAAACCAATCCCTATGGGTATTCATATGAAAAGAAGAACTTGAGTTGATAATCCATACATCATTTTCTACAAGTGCGCTTGAAGAAGCCAAGTACACTGCTATAACTAAAACTAAATACACTTTTAAAAATTTTCCCTTTGTAAATATTTCATGCCTTGATTTAACCTTCTAGTTACTATTTATTTAAACATATTGTTTCTAGATTTTATTTACAAATTTTATGAGTTAAGGTTCGATTATCGAGAAATAATCAAAAGTTGTTTTTCAAAAGATTGATATTAAGCTTGATCTAAATCTATAATTTTTATAATGATCAATGATCCAGATCACATTTTGCAATCAAAACCACAACCTTGTTAATCAGATCTTTTATGCTTGAAGGTGTTAGTGTTTGTATCTTAGACAAGTATTTTTGTAAGGGTGTCTACTTGCAAAAACCATGAGCAAATGTATCATGTAACTTTTCTAGAATTCACCATGTTAATTTATTAATAAAGTGAACATCTTTTTATTAAAGTGACGTTTAATTGAAAAAGTGACTAAGTTAAAGTCACTTAATGATTTAATTAAAAGTGAGTCGTTGATCTCAAAATGTAATCTTTACCATTGAGATTAGGTAAATGGATCAAKACAAAAATACAAAAGACAGAAAGGGTAAAGGAAAAAGACACAAGGGGAATTCATTTTCACAAGTCACGAAAGGTGAAGGAGAGGAAAAATCAGATCTGATTTTTTCAGCATTGGCAAGGAAGAGGGATAGGTACAACACGTATTTAAAGGAAACATGGAAATCGAGGCAACAAATATTTTTAGGAATCATGGATTTCCAGGTATCATGTATTTTGAGGAAACAAGTATTTCAAGACAACATGGAAATTGAGGGAGTACTTATTTTGAGGCAACACAGATTTCAAGGTTGCATGTAGATTGAGGAAGCACATATGAGTTGCATTTATTACAGTATTCATATTCATTTATACAACATGTTCTACAATATGTATGGATATCCTCAATGATTAACAAGCATACATATCGAGGCATTGTAATTTTCAGGTTTGTAGATTTTGGTTGTGGTTTTTCTTTCTCAATGCCATTTTCCCTATCAGGGGAGCTCTTGTAAGTTTTGAAGATATTTTGAATGATGAACTGATCTGGAAGAGAATAAATAATTTTGTATTGTGTGTGATTGATTTTCTTGTTTTTCGTTGCATGAAAGAGTCAATAATTTCAACAAAGTAATTAGATTTGATCTATTCACTTATTTGATTTTAGAGAGACTAACATGTTATCATAGATCTTTCTCTAAAAGAAAATAAGATCTATTATATTTAGTGCAGATTACTTCAACCATTTAAAGGTCAGAGCTCATATCAACCATGTTTGTAAGAAGTGTGAAGGTTGAGGATCGACTATATAGGATTTCCAACTTCATTCCTTGGAAAGAAAGAATCATAGTGGTCTTGAAGGAATGGAACTTGTGGGAAGTCTTGACCAAACCTTCTCCAACTCCAGTGCAGACTTCAGGGGGTACGCTAGCAGCCGTAGACCTAGCAGTGCAAGAAGCATGGGTTAAGAAGGATATACATGTTGATGATTATGTCTATGTGAGACATTCTCCATCTTACAAACGTGTGAGGTGTGGATCATTACAGCTATGTGAGATATTATCCAGATTACAAACCTGAGAGAAATCCCCTGAAGAGGGTGTGTGGCTACTATATGTGACAGATATGGAATGTAGATATGACCTCCTCCATATAGATATTTGAGAAGAACTCCAGATGATTATCCAGTGGGAAAGGAAATCTGATGAGTTGGGTGTGCCTATGGTTGAGCACAAAGTGAATGTGTGAAATCCCAAAGTGTTGGGTGCATCGTCATGAGAACAAAAATGTAGATGATGTACTAACCTCCTCTGAGCATAATATTTGACTAGAAACTCTAGATGAATCTCCTATGTAATGCAATGGAAAGGAATATCCGTTGAGTGGATGTGTCTGTGAATGACCACAGGTGAACGTGTGAAGAAGTGGTTCTTCTATGTAATGCAGTGATCCAAATATATGGACATCCCAATGGATGGGCCCCTCGTGGATGAACACTAGTGGGTGTATGAAATCCCTTTCTATATTTTCAAGAGTCATACCTTCCTGTAGCCCTAATTGTAATGTAAAGGGTACAAGTCGGCACCACGTTAATGTGATTAGTAATAAATGTAAAATATAATTGATCTACTTAATATTAATTATATTATGAGCTAGTGAGGACACCCATGTTGTGCCAATAAACACTTATGTTTATAGGTTCAGTCTAGTATAAGTAAAGATAAATTCCTCATTAAGGAATCATATCTTTCAAGTGAGTTTGGAAATTTCAGCAAGTACACCATGTTGGGAAAAGTGTGCACCTCTCTTGGGCGCTAGTCTTCTAGGGTTTGAGCACCCTCTTGTGTTCTAGGATTTATCTTTGTGGTGAATTTCTTTCTCTTGAATAATATAGCGAAGGATTTGGCTGGGTTTTATTCCCTTGTTGAGAAGGGTTTCCCAGGATACTTCTTGTGTTCTTGTGCATGGTGCTTCTTCTTGTGATCTTGGTTGCTGCAACATTTATGGTTATGGTTAAATGCTAAAAATGGAATGATGTTCATGCTTAACCTTGAATATTTAAAAATTCAACATGATAGTAGAGAATAGGTCTTGAATAACCCATTTCACAAGAAAATTTCAGTCATCCTGTCTCTCTTCTGCAAAACCATACGACTCTCCTAGGGTTTCCATAAATTACGTATGACCTACCTCTTTGAGGATTTTCATCACTTGTCACTTGGACGTTGGGGATAAAAAGTACATAGGAGTGTACATCCTCCTTCACCACACCTCCATCAAGCTTCTGATTTCATTTCCAAGCATTTTGACTTTTTGGCCCTAGGGTTTCTAGGGTTTCGCTAATTTCTGCAAAAAAATTACTATTAGGGTTTCTGCAACTCATTGAAGGATCTCTTCATCTCACCAATGTTCTCCTATATTTCAAAGGCTTATTTTTGGCAGTCATAAGTCCAAAAAAACCTAAAAGTGTTATCCTAGCCTAGTCATTAGGTTTTCTAGCCCAGTTGACAAAGGGTTGTGAAGAATCTAAAATTATGATGAGCAAAACTATGATGGAAGTTAAGCTTGATGGATCATGCAACTTCAAGTTTCTGGAAGACAAGACTTCAAAGGAAGACTTATTGTGGGTGATACAAAAAGGTGTCACTGTGACATACCTCCTTCATGAAGATGTCAAGAGGAAAAAGATCATCCAGGAGCCATTGGAAAAATCATATCAGCACCTTCAGGTATGCACTTGTATATATATTATTTGTATCATTGTCATGAGGGAAATTGCAGGAGGAAGGAACCTTTTGCTGAAGTCATGGATCCATAGGGATCTCAGTGCATTCAGAGGAACAACACACTTAAAGTAAAGACTTCAGGTTTTATTGTTGTAATTGTCATTTCTCTAACCTGTATTTCTAAATTTTTCTACATTACAAGTAGTTGTTGTAGCTGTGAAAACAATTCTTAAATTGTTTTGATTCTAGATATGCACTCATTATTCTCCTTTGGGAGATATTATTGTTTTTTTTACTCTTTTTTTCTTGTTCCAGACAGGTTGACAACAAAGGAATATGTTTATCCTTCATAGGGAGCCACTTGACTCAGAGGGTTCAAAACTATTTGAGAAATAGGAAGAGTAGAACAATCATTGAGGAAACCAATGCAATAATACATGATCAAAATATTTATATGATTCTATGGGAATAAGAATGCATGACACAATATCTATTCAGAACAAGAGTATTCACCAGACTTTGAAAAACATAACTCCTGAAGAAGTCTTCACCGGAATGAATCTTGAGATTGAACACTTCAGGTTATTTGGGTGCCCAACGTATTTTCATGTACCCAAAGAGAAGAAGTCCAAGCCAGATCCTTTAGAAAGAAAGGATACAATGAATCTTCAAAGACATTCCAGATCGACATATCTAGTCAGAGACAGATTGAGACAAACAAAAACATTGTCCTTGAAGAAGAGATAGTCTTTCAAAGATCCAGAGAATATCATATGGAGATTGATAGTAAGACAATACCTTCTCCCCCTTTAACAGTTCAGAGGGAGATAAACATTATTCCAGTTGATCGAGTTGTTGCAGTTGATATGTTTAGAGATATTGTAGTAGTGCATAAAAGGCCTACCTAGACTCAGTCAGCAAGAGGCAGAGAAACATACAAGCCTCTCAAGGCACATCCCATGAAAGAAAAAGAGATTTTCGAGCTATCCTTTAGTCATCAGCCACTTCATTGATGTTGAGCCTCCTTGTCTTAGAGAAGAAACAGGAGAACATGTATGGAAAGATGCCATAACAGAGGAATACCAGTATATATTAAAGAATGATGTATAATATATTATTCCTAGAAGGGAAGTTTGTGGTAACTTCCAAGTGGATCTATAAGATCAAGAATGCAACTGATGGAAGTGTCAAGAAATACAAAACAAGATCTCCAGATTTTTCTCACAAACAGAGGGATTTTCATACGATGAGACACTTGATCCAGTAAACCCGATACACTTCCATCCATACTACCATCCATGAGTTGGAAACTATATTAGATAGATATATTATTGATGACTTTGGATTTCAATAAGAATGTTGTTGATCCAAACCTATATTATTACAATGTTGGTGATAAGAGCCTGATTTTGATGACTTATTTAGAAAACCCTGTTGTTGGATACAAGTAATCCTTGACTTATGAATTCAAGATGAATAATCTGAGTATGATTCACTACTTCTTGGGACAAGAAGTATGATAGAGGACATATGAGATTCTCCTGAGTCAAGGAAAATATACAGTGAAAATATTAAATAATTCTAGTATGACAAGAATTCAAAATACATCGTGATGGATTTAAAGAAAAAGATTGATGATGATTCAGACGAGATTGATCCATACCTGATTGGATCACTAATGTATATGATTAACACTAGACTTGATTCATTCCATGTAGTGAGTGTGCTTAGTCATTTCATGAGTCAACCAAGACAGAATCACTAGACAACAACAAAACATGTATTGAGATATATGTGAGGCACGGTTGGATATGGCCTGAGATATGCCTTCAGTGTGAACTTAAGCTTGCAGGATATGTCGATTCATATTGAGCAGAAAAGTACAGTGGACCAGAAGATCATAGATGGTTTTTGTTCTACTGTGAATTTTTCTATTATTTCCTTATGCAACAGGAAACAAAAGTTTGTGGCCTTGAGTACCATATAGGTGGAGTATATAGAAATGAGTGTGCGAAGCAATGTGTCTTCACAAACCTTTGACAGATTTACCTGATCATGAGATGGATCCTATGTTGATAAACCAAGAGACGTGTATACAGCTCCTTGAGAACCCAATGTTTCTTGATGGATTGAAACACGATGAGATGAAATAACTTTATATCAGAGATATGATGCAGAGAAAAATCGTACACATGCAATACCTTCCTACACATGAGTAGATTGTAGACATCTTCACCAAACTATCCTAGTGAATAATGCCTCCGTACTTGAGATGGATTGTTGATGACTCCAACCAAGACAAAATTCAAAGTACATTCATGTGATACTTGGAATTATGAAGAATGCCTCCCTAGTTGTCAGGGAGTGTTGATGATTGCAGTTATGTGAGACATTGTCAAGCTTACAAACCTGTGAGATGTGGATCATTTCACCTATGTGAGATATTCTCCAGCTTACAAACCTAAGAGAAATCCCTTGAAGAGGGTGTGTGGTTCCTATATGAGACAGAGCTAGAATGTAGATATGATCTCCTCCATACAGATAATTGAGAAGAACTCCAGATGATTATCCTGTGGGAAAGGTAATCTACTGAGTTGGCATGCCTTTGGTTGAGCACAAGGTGAATGTGTGAAATCCCAAAGTGTTGGGTGCATCATAATGAGAACATAAATGAAGATGATGTATTAGCCTCCTCTGACTAGAAGAGTTGATGCAAAACTCCAGATGACTCTCCTATGTAATGCAGTGGAAAAGAAGATCCGTTGAGTGGAAGTGCATGTGGACGAGCATAGGTGAACGTGTGAAGAAGTGGTTCTTTTGTGTAATGCAGTGAGCCAAAGATATGTACATCTCTAACGATGTTCTTCTAGTGGATGATCACTAGTGGGTGTATGATATCCCTTGCTATATTGTTCAAGAGTCATACCTTCCTGTAACCCTAATTGTAATGTAAAGGGTACAAGTCAACCCCACCTTAATGTTATTAGTAATAATTGTAAAAGATAATTAATCTGGTTAATATTAATTATATTATGAGCTAGTGATGTCGTCCATGTTGTTAAAATAGATACTTATGTTGACAGGTTCAGTCTAGTATAAGTAAAGATAAATTCCTCATTAAGGAATCATATCTTTCAAGTGAGTTTGGAAATTATAGCAAGTACACCTTCTTGGGAAAAGTGTGCACCTCTCTTGGGTGCTAGTCTTATAGGATTTGAGAACCCTCTTGTGTGATAGGTTTTATCTTGGTGGTGAAGGTATTTCTCTTGAATAATATAGCACAGTATTTGGTTGGGTTTTCTTCCCTTGTTGAGAAGGGTTTCCTAGGATACTTCTTATGTTCTTGTGCATGGTGCTTCTTCTTGTGATTTTGGTTGCTGCAACATTTATGGTTATGGTTAAATACTAAAAATGGAATGATATTCATGCTTAACCTTGACTATTGAAAAATTCAACAATAAAGGCATAGAGGGTGACACTTGAATCCATCAAGGATCATCTGATTCTGCATGTTGTAGAAAATATCAGATCTAAAGAGATGATTGATTCCCTTATGTCACTCTTTCAAAGTGACAATATGATTTGAAACGTGATACTAAAAAACAGGCTCGAAGAATGCAGAATGTCCACCTCATATAATGTAACTAATTATCTTATGAGGATCACAGAGATCTGTGACCATGTTGCAGTTGTGGGAGAGACAATCCTGGATACAGAGTTAGTAAATATTTCTCTGAATGGGTTTTCCAAGGTCTGGGAACCATTCATTTTGGGAATCTATGCCAAAGAGAAACTTCCCAAGAGGGAAATAATTTGGGATGACTTCATTTAGGAGGAGACTCGTAGAGGGTCAAAATCTGGAAAGTAGGGAGGAGGTGCAACAAATGACAACTTATCTCTATCAACAAGACAAAGAAAGGAAAAATAATAATTGCCAAGAAATATGTTAGTCAAGGAAAGCAACAATAATCTGGGAAGAAGAGAGATATGAGAAAGATCAAATGTTATATATGTCATAAGAATGGCCATTTCACTTCTCAGTTTCCATAGAGGAATAGAGTCAAGGGGAAGACACAAACAATTGTAGCTACTGTAGAGACACAACTAAGAAAACTTTCATGCAAGTTTGAGAACATGATTTTACATTCATGTCTTGTCTTTCCATCGACATTACTCCCAAGAGTACTTCGTACTTGGACAGTGGCACCTCCCGCTACATAATAGAGGCTAGAGATTTATTCAATAAAAAATTTGAGGTAGACTTATATGTCCACGTAGATCTTGGAAATGAGGTCACGTGTGTAGTCAGGGTGATAGGATTTTTAATTAACTTTCTAATTTCTTAGAAAGACAACTAAAAAGACTGTGCATTTAATTATCAATCTGGGGATCGTGTGGACCTTGCGAGTTACCGTTCACTTTATGTGCAGGATACATTCTATTCTTCTATTGGTTTTGTATGAATTTGTAATATCAATTTTTACCTTCGCATCTAGAGTATAGATAGTTTACAAGTTTTGGAAAGGTTCTACAAACTGTGGAAAGTAAATCACACTTGTAGGAATTGAAATATAATACTTGCAATAAAGTAAACACACAGGAAGTAAAGTAAATGTCACATTTCCAGAAAAGTAAATATGCTAACTACTACACTAGAAAAAAAATTCATACCAGATGAAGTATCAGGAATATTACACAAATATTTCCTGAATAAACCCTAACTATGTGTAGTAAAACTAGTTGTAGAATTGAAACTCTAAATTGATCTAGCAGAAATTGAAATTCATACCACGCTTTCTGAAAATAAATCGCATATGTTAAAAGGAAATTGATTGACCATTTGTTGGAAAAGAAATTAATTAAGTCCTTGAAATCAGATCCTAATCCTTACCAAGATGATCCCTGTCATTACTCTGAACTAGAATTACAATCATTATGTTAAGCATATAATTAAATACAATCATGTGTGAATAATTAATTGCATGAATGAATAAATACAATCCTTCGGAATAATTAACAACATAAATGAATTAAATCACACAAAAAATAATTAACAACTTGCATAATTAAATCACAAAATGGGAAATTAAAGAAAACTACCTAAGCTACACAACATTATAATTAAACAAGAGAGTAGATAAATTATAAAACTAGAATTAAAAAATGAAATAAAAACTTAATGAATTATTCCATTGTCATTTGGACATGACTCTAACATTCCCTCGTGAATAATGGAGAGAGTTCTCTATTTTATACATAAATTTAATGCAAGCTAGAAATAACAAATATCATTCACTTATGGATTTAATAAATCCATAGTGGTTACAACAATTTCCTAAATAATGAATAGTTTCTATAGCAATTAATAAATAACTCCAAGATCTTTTTCGAACAATTAGAAAATGATAGATAATTCTCAGATCTTTTGCTAGTTATCAAATAATAAATAACTTTGAGATCTTTTGCCCAAAAATTCCAAGATTGTTGGTTAACCACTCAAACTAATATTTTGTCTTGGAATTCAAAATTATCTTTGTATATTTGATTTCCTCGACTAATTAAATATTTGCATAAATCCATAAATGAAAAATATGTGACAACATGGATCATTGTTCTCGCAGTGCAAGGTTCCTTAGATGAGTTGTTCTCGCAACTTAAAGTTCCTTAGATGAGTTGTAGCATAGGCAGATTTGCAGTGCATAATAGTTTCATGGAGAGTTGAAACAATTGTACTTCGGTTGATTTGCAACAACTATACTACAAGCGAGTTGCAACATAGGTGGAGTTGCAACAACTATAATTTAGGCAAGTTGTAGCACAGGTGGAGTTACAACAATAATATTTGCAGCAACGAGAGTTGCAACATAGAATAGTTCTCCAGAGAGTTGCAACAACTGAAAATGAGTATTGCAGAATTGAAGATGATTGTTGCAATAGCTAAAAATGAGTGTTGCAGCAATTGGAACCATAACATCCCTTGTGACAACATCACAATCTACACAACTTGTCTTGCATATCATCTTTTCAAATTAACTCAAAGATAAATGAAAATATGATATTTTTCTAATGTTTCATCATAAATTCATGTGAACTACTAAAGAAATGTAATGGAAACATATTAATTATAAATATTGCATAATAATGTATTGATACAAAGTCTAGGTAAGAGGAAAGGGGTTAAAAGTAGGAAAATAAGGTTTAAAAAGATGTCATTTTTGGATCCCGTCATAGGGGTCATGGGACATTGCAATTCCAGTTGGATTCAGGAGGTTCCTTTGATGTGTAGGAGGTATTTTATGTACCTGAACTAAAGAATAACCTATTGCCTATCTCAATCACGAAGGAAATAGCCATCCAGTAGGTGTAGAGAGATGCCACGGTGGAGGATCATAACTCTGTCATAAGGAATGATGTCTGGGAGATTGTTCCAAGACCAGAGGGAAATTCAGTTGTCACTTCCAAGTTGTTTTACAAGGTAAACCATGCAGCAGATGGTAGTGTGGATAAGTACAAGGACACATTTGTTGCTCGTGTGTTTTCTTAGAGAGATGGAGTAGACTACGGCAATAATTTTTCTCTTGTAGCCAGACACTCCTCTATTTGAGAAGTTATCTCTATAGCTTCTGAGATGGTATGGAGCATCCATGTGATTGAATTACTCTCAATAGCCACAACTACACTATGACATGAATTCGATGAAGAACATAGTAAGCTAATGCACCTATCTTCATTAGAAATTTTAATATCGACAAACAAAAATTGACTTACAATAGTGTTAAAGGCATTTAGATGCTCTACCATAGAGTCTCCATCATTCATCCTTAGGATTTAGGGATTTCTCCAAAAGAAATTTTTGTTTAGCAGGGAATTGGACTGATACAAAGTCATTAAATTATCACAGAATGTCTTGTTTTTACCTTATCCCAATGTATTCAGTAACATTGAATATGAAATATATAACCAAATTATGCTCTTCTCCTTCATATCCAACTTCGTTCAATCTTACATCAACATACATGTAGGTGTAATACCAAGATCCATAACGACCCACTATTCTCTGTCTACCAAAATATCCCCCATCTTGAGCTTCCATAGCTCAAATCTTTGCCCATTAAATTTCTCAATCTCAATGTTAGAACAACTCATCATTCTCTTCCAACACAAGAATCACCATTGTAGAACTCCCACTAAAAATGGGTTTATCACAAACTCAAGGTAAATTTTCTCTATCAAAACAAGTTGAACCCTTAGCCACAAAGACTTCCCCTTGAAGCCAATAATATCGCTATGATACCAAATGTAGAATTTTAAAACTTTTAAGGTAAAGCAATGCACACATAAATTCTTTATAAAATATAAAAGTAAACAATAGCATCCACACATAATGCTTAGACATTTACCCTGGAAACCCTTAACTTCGAAAACCAACAAACTTTAAGAGCCACACCTCTAACTCTCATTGTATTAACTTCACCATTTACAATATAATATATAGGATCCTAATTCATTTTCCTATATTAGATTCCTTAACCAAAATTAAACTGCTATAGAACCCTGGCACATAAACACAACTCTATAATACATTTAAAACTTGCAATAAATGATTGAATTATGAAAACATACCCCCAAAAACATGCAAATATCGTACTCACCCTAGCCCTAACTAAACATGCTTGGAGATGTTGTCTCATGGACTACCATCATTATTGATTATTGGCCTTAGAACAAGGTAATCCTATCCACCATTATGCAATAAGAAATGCATCTAATTTATTGTTTACAGACATTGTTTGAAACTTGCCAACCATTAAAAACAAGCTCACCAATTGACTACTATAATTATTAATCAAAACAAATAACACATACAAAATTAAAAAAAACATTTACCAAGGTTTACATTACATTACATGGCATACATACATTTATAGACAATGCATTTGTCAACATGCATGTAGCAAATACATTGCATCTAAGGATATCAGGTGCAGTTTACAACTTGTCTAAAGGTACAACTTGGATATTGGTTAAAGGAAAGTTGTGTGTGTTTTGTAAATTTAAATTAAAAAAAGATTGTTTAAAACAAATAGATAGGGTGTTCATTAAATGTTCTATTTTTGGGGTTTTTTTGGATAAAATCGTTATTTTTTGTTGTCTGAATTGTATTTTTGAATGTATAAATGGTTTCAGTGTGTTGAAAAATTACTGAAACATTTGTATTACACAAACTTAATCACTCAAATCTGCAGATCCAACCATTCTTCACCAAATTTCGAACAAAATTAAACAAAAAAAATCACAAAAACTACCAAAAAGATAAAACGTTTAAGCTGCTGCAAACCTTACTTTACTTTACCTGTTATTATTGAGTATACTTCAACGATCTTTGCGTTGCCTTCGGAAAAGCGCTAAAAACTAGCATATACCTCTGCGATTTGTCGGACATGAATCAGGGAAATAACATTGTCGGACATGAATCAGGGAAATAACAAAAAGAAAGGAATATTGTCATTTGCATGAATCTCCAGACTCTCCTATAAATAGACAGCCTTGTCACACGATTAACACTCACAGACGTTATTGATATGATTTTGTTTGAAGCACGGCGTTGAAAAAATGGGCCGACGACAGATGAAGATGGGCAGGCTGCACACAGTTTTGTGCAGGCTGCTTCTACTGTCCTCCTCCCTGTTCAATGTAGTGGCAGCTAAAGATACTATTGAATGTTTTTATTGGTGTTAGTTAAACGTTTTAGTTTTAGGGTTTTTTTATCTAAATTAAGTGATATAAATTTGGATAAAATCATTATTTTTTGTTGTTTAAATTGCATAAATAAATCCAGCTTGTTGAAAAATCTCTGGAATACTCAAATTATCACCCATCATCACCGACTACCGACTTAGTCAAAATCAAACCAAAACTAATTACCAAAATACACTACTGCGTTTTCCTCCCTGTAGGTATGTGGATACGTGTGCTCTGCTCACTGTCCGAAAAATGGCTACTGCGATCAATATACGCGTAACTTAATCGACCACGTCTGCTGCCCGCCGTCTCCGCTTCCTTGTCCTTAATATTAATATTATCATTCTCAGTTATCATTTTGAACCTATAAATAGACAGCCTCGTTACAGCAGTAACCCTCGCAGACGCTGCTGATATAATGGGCCGAAGACTGGTGAAAATGTGCAGGCTGCTCACAGTTTTGTGCCTGCTTCTACTGCCGTTCCTGTTAACTGTAGCTGCAGTTCAAGATGACATTGTTTGTACTCTCGTAAAAACCTGTGCTCAGTGTGAGAAGTATGGCTACTGCAGTGAATATTCACGTCGATTACAGAGCTACCGCTGCTGTCCCATTAATCTTTTGCCTCCATGTGTTCAAGTAAAGACTTGTGCTGACTGTCCGAATAATGTTTTTACATTCTGCAGTGGTGAATCAAAGGGCCACTACCTCTGCTGTCCCCGGCGTTCTTAATATTATTATTATTATGGTCTTTATCATTCTGAATTGTGTGTCCTTCAATAAATAAATGGGCATACAAGCTTTAGATTCTAAGCAATAAATAAATGGGCATATGAGTTTGACATTCTAAGCAATAAATAAATGGGCATACGAGATTGAGATTAAAAGGTCTCAATATAGTATTGTAGTTGAATTTATTATATTTTTATAATACATAAAAGTTTTACTTATAGATTGAATATTGAAGTGTTTTATGTTTTGGTTTTTTTTTATTTTTTTAAGAATTTTGTGACATAAATTTGTGTGAAATTACTATTTTTGTTGTTTAAAATTCATTTTTGAAGTAGGTTTAATTAATCAATCAATGTAATAATCAAAACACGTATATAGTATTACTAGCATAGATTCATCTTAACTTCGGATCTTTCAAGTGCCAAAAGGGATTAAATCTCTAGAGGTGTAAACCTTTACCTTTTCTCAAGTTTTGCACTCTAAAAAAGTTTTCACCTTGAGATATTGAAAATCCCACTCTGTAAAATTATATATTTTAATTGAGAGGTTTAATTGAGTCCACTCTGTAAAATTATATATTTTAAGAGCTGAAGATTTATGTCACTTGCAAGAACTGAACTTGAACTTGAGTCCTGAGAATAACAATTATTACTCCAACTACCCAAGGAAATTCAAATTGACAATATTAATTTTGTCTCTCTATACGAGTTGAAAATAAAAAAGATCTTATGGTTAAAACAATCCAATGGTGTGTTTCTCATGTGTAATTCTTTATGTGCTCATGGAGCTTAACTCTGGAACTACCATGTGTCTAGAGGGATAAAATCCCTCAAGATGTGAATCTTTTTTGAAGTGCAAAACTTGAAGAAGCTTGTCCCTTTTAACACATAATAGATTCAAAGTTAAGATAAATTTACACTCATTCATATCTAACTACATGTAATAAAATGACTTTTAATCAAAACTCATTTCATCCTCCACTCTTTTAGTATAAATATGATCTCATTTAATCACCATCACCATCACCTCTACTTAGTTACTATGAAGATAATTATATGAATTTTGTTATTTATATTTAAAATACAAGAAGGTTGTCACTATTTTTTCATAATTTATTTATTTATTTATATTATATAAAAATAAAATAGATTAACATAATTAATAAGAAAAAAAATAATGAAATAAATATTTATTAAAAAGAAAATACATTTAACCTTTCATAAAAAGTATGAAGACATCTCCTCCGGGCCTAATTTTAATGGGATCATTTTACTTCATTCATAATAAAAATAAAAATAAATGTATTTTGTTATTTCTCAATTTTTTGAGCAAATAAAATTACTTTTAATG
>JZKD02S1998967.1:8150-24138 GCA_000966675.3 Picea glauca
AGCATACATGTCAAAATATTAATTTCAAGATACGAGATATAACACTTATTAGAAAAACACCAGGTTTGATGCAACTGCTGAGAGGGGTGCTCGTTTCCACCCAACCGTAGGCTCAGCGATTCCGAATGGATTTACCACTAGCCACCCTCAAGCTTAGACCATGATGTTGTGAAACTGAGTCTCTATTCGTCAGAAGTCGAGAATGAAGGTTACTCTCCTTCTTCTCTACTTATCAATCACTCTATATATTTTTCCAGAGTCCTTCTGATTTCTCCCCTCTTGCAATCTCTGTCACGACTGCCCTCCTCCACACCTCTTTCCTACCTTTTCTTTTTCAGCGAGGTTGCATGTGGCACGAACTTCCCTGCGGTGGTCAATTTTGAGGCTTCCATAGCTGGGCGGTTCACCCCCATCCCTCATTAACTCATGAGGAGCCTCTTCACCTACCAACCTGGCAAGTAATTTATTTCGGGGCCAGTGAGCCACTCTTGATCTTCGGGCCAGTGAAGACCAAATATGGTATTGGTTTCGGTGGAAGTTAACGCCACCTTTCATCAACCATCGTGGTCTCTTTTCAGCACATCCCCCTCCCAACAGTCCTGCAACATATATTCATAACATTATTTACATTCGTCAACCTTTTATACTAAGGTCCATCCAAAATCACACATTCACATCTTTGAGTCTGCCATAGTTCTTGGCCAGTATAGTTATTTTTACAGACTGGGGGAAACAGTGTGTTACTTGAATCATCAAGTGAGACCATTGGGTCTTGTGATTTTGAGATTGACAATTTGAATGTGTTTACAGGTGTGGTAGAAAGCAATCCATATCTTGAAGTTGTCTTGAAGGAAGTTGAGAATTGTCAAGCTAGGTATGATGAAAAATGTATTTTTGATGAAGACCAAGTTGAATTGCTGCAGTAGGAGGAATTTATTGATTCCTTATTTAATGAGGGAAACATCTCCAAGGGAAGTGAGACAATCATGTCTCATATGAAGGAGCCTATTATTGTTGAGGACAGGGAGAAGTTGGTTTGTCTACATAGCCAAGAAAAGATTGTTGGACAAACACTTAGAGCTATCATAGAAGTGAGAAATCCGAATTTTATTTGGATGAAGAGTGAAGAAGTAGTGTCACAGAGAGATTGTATTTGTGACAGGGAAGGAGGTAGCAGTGAATATGAAAGTGAGACAACTATGTCTTAGACTAGAGAGGAATCAGTTCTAAAACTGGAAGAGGTCGAATTGGTTACTAGATTCAGTCAAGAAGCTGAAAGACAATTGTTGGATGTTGTCAAGAAAGAGGAGGAGTGTTATGCTGGAAATGTTGGGCAATATAGTGATGTTGTTCTTGTGAGAATTCAAGTAGAAATTGAATTGATGAAAAAAATTGCAAATATTGACAGAAGAATGTCTCAAGTTGTAGTTGAGGCAGAGGCAGATGCTAGTATACATATAAATGATATGACTGCTGGTATACAGAGAACTGTGAGCAAGTATGTTGCTGCAATCAAGGATTTAGAGGAAATTTCATTTTTTGAAGTTAAAATTGAAGACAAGGAGCAAAAGAGGGATATTGTAGAGGGATATATCTTCAAGGATATTCAAGAAGTTAGGGAGGCAACAATGTTCGGGATAACATCTACAACAATCTCAAGAGAAAAAGTAGAAGTTGAGGCAAGGAAAGTTGAGAAAGATAATCAACAATTTAAAGATGAATGGACAAAGTGCAGTAAGATGCAATGGCAGAGTAATAAAAGCAAGATTAGTTTGCAACAACAAACTAGAGTTTGGGATCCAGGAAAGATGAAGATTGAAGGTTCATGATCATGAGATCATGTTCTTCTTTCTACCTTGGGAGTCTGATGCAGGAGCATTAGCTCTCATGATCAAGTGCTAAAAGTCTAGTTGGACCTTTAGGTCTAGACATTTTCCCAAGGAGGGTTTATTGTAAAAAGACATTGTAAACTTTCATATAAAAGTGTTTTATTTGTTAGTATAGGTGTCAATGTAAAAAACAAGTCATGTAACCAGTCCCTTAAGAGATGGGATGACTCGAGTAGGTAGCTACTTGTTTTCAGTTAGTAGTTAGATGAGTCATAAGTTAGTTTTTCTAAATATAGAAGTGTTACCTAATCTAGGAATTAGTGGTTGATTTGTAGGAATCTGTTGAAGAGCTAGAGAAGCCTTGTTTCGAAAAGGTTTTATTTTGGAAAGTATCGAAAAAAGGACAGAGGGGGGGGAGGAATCAGGGGGTGTGAGAGTTCTCAAGGATATATGTACAACTCCAATATTCAATGAGGAGGCAGATTTATAATATGGTGTGTGATTGTTTCTTTTACAATCTGTGTATGTAATGTAATTGGAGCAAATTGATGAATATGGTTTAACTATGCAATTGGTAATTGTTATATGCATTTTGATGAGTGAACATAGTCCTTTTCGCTGTGTAACATAGGGCTTGCAGGTTTTTAGTACCTGTATGAGCATGAAATTATCACTGGAACTGGGTAGAATCATTGAAATGATTCCAGTCTACATTGTGTTCAGATAGAACCTTTAAGAGGTTCCATTCTCTGAGAAGAATAGAGAAATGGTATTTGATATCCGATTGTGTAATGATAAAATCAATGTTAGGGGTCGATTGAGAAACCAAAGAGAGGTCTTACACATAGAGAAGTCAAAATGGTGATAAATCAAAGTGTTATTACCATTTGAAGGGCTCCTGAGTATAACCATCGATACTAATTGGGTGCAGAGGAAGATTTGAGGCTTAATAGATGAGCAATGATCATTGAGGGCTGATAGAAAGTGCATTTGAGTGATCCTATAGTTGTTTAGTCTAATTACAATGATGAATTCTTGATTGACTGTGTGTTTTAGTGAATAAATAGTCATGATATTGTGTTTGCACATATATGAACAATGAATCGATGGTATCTACAGTTATGAAGGTAAACCCATGGCATAGGAGAGATTCGATTTAAGAAACTCTTGCGTATTGACTATGGAAATTGAAATTGAATTGCAGGCAGAGATAAGTTTGAGTTCTGCGCAGAGGTGTGTGAAGAATGAATACACAGTCAATCCAACGATAGTTGTGCATTCCAAGGTTGATCAAACGGTGGAGAGATGGTCTTGCTTGACAGAGGCTGGTCAAGGTAGTGACATGGTAGTCAAGAGTTGACATGGAAGTCAAGGTCGGCGATGGTATGAGTTAAGGAGTTTTGAGGTTAAGCGCTTTTTTGGTTGCAATGTGTTGGGAAGTTGAGCCTTGGTCATAATGTAAGGTTCTGTTGTGTGAAGAAACGTCGAGAGGCAGAAGTTAGACACCCTTTGTTAGTGTTGTGGTGACTTGTGAAGATAGCACTTGATCACAACGTTATAGTCACATGATATGTAATTTGTGGAGAACTCCATGTGAGAGAGCCTTTGATCACGGTGTTGTGGTCACATTAAGTGTTAAAAGGCTTGAGGTAGATATGCCAAGAATTTCATGTGATATGCCAAAGTTCTATGTTGAGAGAAGGAGCGCCAAAGGATATAAATTTAAGTGCTCGTGTATGAAACCCTAGGCTTTTGGCCTTTGAGGGAGAGTGCTATAATTAGATCACCTAAGTGTTGTGTGTAAAGAAGCTTTTAAACCCTAGAAAATGTAGGTTTGGTGTATTAGGATCTAGTACATGTGGAAGAATACTAAGTGAGTAAAGTTTGGGGTGAAGTTCAACTTCATTAGTGAGCTAGTACTAGTGTGAGGGTTTAGCCTTAGATTAGGTTTGAAGAGTGTGCCATAAGACTGGGGTACACTAAAGGAAAAAAGAGAGATTTGAAGATTCTTGGGAAAGGTAGGTTTTTAGGAATGAGCCTGCCATCAATGTAGGGTCATTTGTTGATAATAAATTGTGAGAGACTCTTGAGTCTTATGTAAACTATTTTTTTTTGCACTAATATGTTGTCTCAAATGGGTGCATTCATTGGGGCCATGAATTGTTTTCCTCTTTGAGGGTTTTAACCACATATACATTGGTGTACTAATCTTTGATATGTTTGTGTGAGCGATTTCCTTAACGTGTTCAACTTGTTTAAATATATCTAATTTATTGAACTTTTAATAAATTATTTAAATGTATATACTAAATAGTTTTATGTTAATTGTTTGAATATGCTTCTCATAACAAATCAGAGAATCTAATAAATCCCAAATCTCTTAGTTGTGATCCCATAAAAAACATATGAAGTAAATTAAACTACACAAACTCAACAAAGTTCAATCTCCTTTTCTGATGTGAAAGAAAAACAATGCGAAGCAAATTGTAAAATTATTTTATATTCTTTTAGAAACAAACAATTTGATGTGGAACCAATCTTATTACCAAATATTTTCATATGGTAAGGTAATTAAATAACATATGAGTGAAGTGTCTCAATTAACAAGAGAGAAAAACTTAGGAAGGTTTTCACCTCGACAAATTGGATACCTTTGGACACTTAATATATATGGAGTTAAGATGGATCTACATTGGTTAGAATCTTGTTTCATTTATCATTGTATATGGATACGTAATGAAGCAACAACCTTGATAAGATTGAGATACAAAACCTTTTTACCCATGGGTAGAAATCCTTAACCAAAATACCAAATTATGATGCTTAACAAGTTACCTTTGATATTGAAATTATAATCTTACATAACACTCACAATTATGTTCCACCTTTAGATGGGAAGGGACATTATTCGAGAAGAAGTGGGCAAAAAATGTTACCTTTTCTAATGACTAACATGGATAGTGTTGGCCTTACTATCCACTTACAGTGGCCAACACAACCCCACTCAAATATGTAATATGAGTTGCTTGAACCAAAATCCCTACTTTTCGTGTTTATGTGTCATCCATCCCAATGTTAACATGTGGGATTCAAATTTGTTGTATTACATGAAGATTTGTTTTCTTGCGGAGAGTTTTAATATGAGATGAAAACTCAATGTTCATGTTTATGTGTCATCCATCCCAATGTTAATGTGTGGGATTCAAATTTGTTGTATTACATGAAGATTTGTTTTCTTGTGGAGAGTTTTATTATGGGATGAAAACTTAATGAAAAGTAAAGGGTAAATTTAATACCAATTTGATTTTTTGAATCTATTACAATTTGGTTCTACATTGTTTACATGAGCCTTATGTCAACAAATGAACCCCTATCCCAATCACTAAACCACATTGCCTTGTCCCAACCACTAAACTACCTTCTCCTCACAATAACTTTATTGCCTAGTTTATAAAGATTTATATCTCCTACTCTCTTTGGATTTAATCATATGACCTTGTACAACTTGAGTGGGCCTAATGGTTAAGAACATGTGTTTCCTCCTATGAAGTCACAGGTTCGAATCCAGAGGGGGGTAGAGGCTGTACATGTTAGCACCTTGTAATAAGACTAGAAGGGTAGATGACCCATTGGATAGAGGATAGATGATCCTTGAAAGAGATGTCCACCTCGATGAGTTTCAAGATGCCTAGGCCCTTGCTAAAAACATTCTCACTAATAATCCTAAAAAAAATAAGATGAAAACAATTTACAATCGATATAAAAAACCCTCAAAATATAATATTTATAACTCACTCCACATTTTTTAGGGGGAGAAAGCATGAAAATAAACACAAATGTGTCGCGAGAAACTTACCCTGGTTAAATGATAACGACCCCTACTTTTACCAACCGACCAGCAAGTCGCCATCAAAAGGCCTCCTCCATATTTTAATGTCCTACCGAACTCTCCTTACACCACACATTGTACAGCCATCTCTCTCTCGTGGGATCGTTTGGATGCCATACACTACAGAGTTCAATGTTAGCGCACTTTTACCTGCAATGCACTAAGATCCTCCATCAGTCGTCAGTAGAAGGCTCAAAACTCGACTGGATCGATTTCTTCTCAAAGAAAACCGTGCTGAATCGGCAAATTTAAAGGTATTTTCACAATGGGAGACCATTGTTTGCAAACTCTTTTAATTATTATTTTATTCGGATGCATTATTCCATCTTCCCTCGCAGAAATTCGGCAGTCTGAGATCCGCTCAGACTCCCGCCCTATAATCCTTTTCGATGAATTCGGCTTCACACACAGAGGCCACTTAGAGATCTATGTAACAGAGGCCTCCTATAGGCTCACAGTTAACAAAAAAATTAACCCCGTTCATATGGGGTTTTTAGCTACCACAAGGGATGCATGGCTCCATGCTTTACAGCAGTTAGAGCTGGGGCAAATTAGATGCATTCTTGACAGCAAACTCGTGACAGTGCTCTTCACATTTGAAGAGATTCAAAAGAACAATAATTTTAACAAAACATTTAGTCCCTTGGATTCCAACCAGTACAGTTTAATGTTTGTCAATTGTATAGCTGACCTTCAGGTTTCCATGAATGTGAAGACTGCAATGTACAATTTAGAGGGAGATTCCGACATTAAGGATTATTTGCCTGTAGGTCAAACAGTGCTGCCAAAGTTGTACTTTGAACTTTTTGTTATTTATGCAATTTTGGCTGGGGTTTGGGTATACGTGTGTGTGAAGAATAGACTTTCTGCCCATAGGATCCATATATTGATGGGTGCATTGGTCTTCCTGAAGGCTTTGAATCTGATCTGTGAGGCAGAGGACAAGTCTTTTATCAAAAGAACAGGGACTGCCCATGGTTGGGATGTTGTTTTTTATATTTTTAACTTTTTCAAGGGTATTATGCTTTTTACCCTAATTGTCCTGATTGGTACTGGGTGGTCCTTCTTGAGGCCTTATCTTCAAGAAAAGGATAAGAAGGTACTCATGATTGTCATCCCCCTGCAAGTTGTTGCCAATATTGCTGCAGCCATGATCGGCGAGTCGGGACCGTATGCAAAGGACTGGTTTGAATGGAAGCAGTTGTTGCTTCTTATTGATATTGTTTGTTGCAGTGCTGTTCTTTTTCCTATTGTTTGGTCAATCAAGCACTTGAAAGAGGCAGCTTTGACAGATGGTAAGGCAGCAGTAGTTCTGAGGAAGTTAACCCTGTTCAGGCACTATTATATTGTGGTGATCTCTTATATCTACTTTACTCGGGTAGTTGTCTTCGCTTTGACGACAAGAACATCATTTAGGTATACGTGGACGAGCCATCTGGCCAGGGAATGTGCAACTCTAGCATTCTATGTTTTCACGGGATATAAGTTCAGGCCTGTTATGCACAATCCTTATTTGGTGATTGAGGATGAAGAGGAGGAAGCTGCAGCTCAGGCCTTAAAGTCGGATGAAGATGATAATTTTGAGCTTTAACTTTGATGGCTTATTTAAATAAAGACTGTCATTTTGGAAGTCTCTCTTCAGTGGAACAAAGCATCACTCTTTTTTTAATTCTGTTATTTTGCCTGTGGAAGTGAAGAATACAAAGCCTGCTATTCCCCTGGGCTTTGAACCCTTCATCAAGATGCCAAACATTTTTATAAACTTGTTAAATTTGGACATATATTGTGTTGTCTTTTGGTTGCAGTGTATAAACTGTCAGTACAGTCGTCCCAAGCCACTGTGAGAAATTATGAAGTGAAGTTTTAGCTCTGAGTTTTGCCCTCTCAAAATCAACCAAAAAAATAAAAAGTCATAGTTTTTTCGTATGAGTATTACATAATATCCTACAGACTGTCCTTCAAGTAGAGCAGGGGAAGCAGCACATAGCTTGTACTGGAATAATAGTATATTGTTGTACACTTTTCCGCTTCTCATGAGATAGAGATGTGCTGTTCTCAGACAGGCATCGTGGATAGGCTATTTCCTGACCATTGTGTGTAAGACTAACGTAGATAGATGTGTCTACTAAATGGTTCCAGTTAATGGGGTCATTGAGTTGGGTTTTCAATATTTTGTTTTTTCTTTGTGAAAGTTTTTTTGATGTAGCTGCGTTAGATAGATGTGTCTACTAAATGGTTCCAGTTAATGGGGTCATTGAAGTGAGCTTTCAATAATCAATATATTTTTTTTTCTTTGTCAATGTCTTTTTTGATGTATCTGCTTTAGATCTTCTAAATGGTTCCAGTTAATGGGGTCATTGAATTGAGCTTTCAATATATTTTTTTTCTTTGTCAAAGTTTTATCTGATGTGTATCTGAGTGAGATATTTTTAATTTCAACCTTTCGGGTGAATGCTTCACCTATCCTAAAGAGTATAGCAGAAAATTTATGAAAAGAATGTTGTAAATGCTGTGAGAGCAAATTTTTTTTGTGTGTGTATACTGTATAGTTTTCTGTTAATTTCTTTTATAATTTTACGGTTTTGGAAAAAATTGCTTCGTATATTTACATTAAATTTACAAAGAATAGAATTGACTCACTTGTATGTAAAGGACTGCAAAAATGTCCTCAAAATAGATTGAGCCCAACCATCACGATTCTTGACATCTTTTGGCATTTATAACTCGTGTTCAGCTAGTGCTTCGATTGGTAGTCAGTTTGGTTACCATGTGAGAGCCGATCACATCTGTCAAACTCATAAATTTAGGTTTTATTCATGGGATTGTCAATCCCCTCGCATTTCATTTAGCATTTTATTTATTTGTTTGTCACCTTCCTTCTGCTCCATTTGGGCACAATGTTGGAAACCTTCACGAATGCTGCTGATTTTTCGAGGATGCAAGACAATTGTGCGTTGTCCATATTCCCAATTCGGTGGATTGAAGCATGGCAAGAGATTGTTACTGGAAATTTAATGCAAGGCTACTATATGTTATTTCTGTGGAAATTGTAAGCTAGTCTTTTTCAATAAGATTTCTGTATATTAAAATCCATTATTTCTGTTGAATAGTTTTGAATTTAATACGAGTTAAACCCTGTGAGCTGAGTTTATAGTCTCCCTTTTTTGGCAAATTAATGGTTACATTGCTTCCAGAAAGCTCATCTTTGTTAATTAACCTCTATCATGATGTTCAGATTATATAGGATATCTATCTAATTTCTATGTCCTGTTTACTGCTTAGATTGTGCCATAGCTCTTTATTGTATTATTCATTTTTGTGTAATTGTATTATTTATATCCACCTGGACAAACTATGCTTATGCAAATATTGAAATATCAACGTATTTTTCACTGTATTTTAGTTCTTCTTAAACGTTGCTGTTTATTCACAACTTACAGAAGGTACCATCTATACACCTCTTTTACGGTGCCTCAACTACTTGGGAACACTCTCGAGGGGCTTTTACACTAGGGTAGATTGTTCTTCTCTGAAATTAGAATGCAAACACATGTGAAATGTCCATGGCTAGTTGGGAATCATGTCCTACATTAGTGGTATTCTATGATGGCACTGTCACTCTTTTCTTATTTGGAAGTTCGACATCTTGAGATATAAATATGTATGCATAGTTTTTATTAGATACTGGTGTTAGAATATTTACTTATTATGATTCCATATACTTTTATGTGAAAAATTTATCACTTATGTACATAGTTTTGATTGGCCACGGGTGTTAGAATCACTTATTTATGATTCCATATATTTTTATGTGAAAAATTTATAATTAGTGATTAGTCCCATTGTTCTAACAAGTTTGGTGATGTGGGACTATGTCATGAGATGTGTGAAGAGGCCCTTAAAATTTTAGGAGTCATGAGGCATGCAAGGGTCTTGAAATAGAGGATATTCTACCAATTTTGGGGGGTTTAGGAGTCATGAGGCATGCAGGGGTATTGAAATTTGAAATAGAGGATATTCTACCAAGTTTGGTGATGTGGGACTAGGTAGGAATTTTTTTTTTAACCAAGTTTGGGATGTGGGATTAGGTAGGAGAATTTTTTTTTTGATAATTAATTATAAATATGTGGTTTATTTTTTTTTTTCCAAGGATGTCCTTGGGAAAACCCTGTGAGTACTTCCCCATGATTCATGGATGGTACACGGGGTAAACAGTCTTCCCTCGTTACTACTTCCCCATGATTCATGGATGGTACACTGGGTAACCCATGATTCATGGATGGTACACTGGGTAACCCATGATTCATGGATGGTACACGGGGTAAACAGTCTTCCCTCGTTACTACTTCCCCATGATTCATGGATGGTACACTGGGTAAACAGTGTTCCCTCGTTACTAAGCCTCGCCCCAAAGGGATCAAGCGCTGAACCCGTGACCTCCCCAACTAATTATTGGGGAGAGATCTCACGTTTGGCTCAAGACTGCTTGAGCTAACCCTTGGGGCTATGTAATTACTTTAATTATATAAATTCGTGATTAATTATATATTGAAAATTGTGATTATTTTCATGTTTTAAATGTTTTAGATAATTAATATTTGGGTGGGATTTTATCAATTTTAATGTCTATTGCCTTCTAAAGTTTGGTAGTATTTTCACATGTTTTTGTGCACTGAAATTTGATAGAATATTAAAAAATAATAATTTAAAAATATCTTCAAAGAAAAATAGATGGGATCATCTTATAAATTATAAAGCAATTATATTCATGATCCAATCAAAACTTAGCCATTTGGAAATTGGTATTTAAAATAGGAGAATAATTGTATTTCTCATTCTAAATTAGTCATTATATCCAAATTAAAATAAAATATAATGGTGCATTATATAATTGTGACAAACATTGTGCGCTCCATACCAAAGCAATTAATGCTGTATAGATTATGATAGATACTATCCAATTTGAAAATATTTCATATTGGATGGTATATATCTCATAGTCTATATAGCATTAATTGCTTTGCTATGGGGTGCATGTTTATAGTCCATAATTACATCCATCTTCATTTAAATGGTAGTGTTTGGGCTATCCTAACAAAATAAAATAAAATAAAGAATTGAGGCTATTTTAATAAAAAAATAAATGGGACAAGGCTAAAGCCATTAGCTATTCTCAATCAACCCCCCTATTGTATCTTATGTATTTATGCATTGTTAGGAACTATCATCATTATCTATGGAATGTGAAGATGGTTAACCTCTAACTCAAATGTGGTTGTTCTAACTTTTTGTTCTAAAGAAATGAAAAAAGATTGGTGCTTCTTGAAGTTTTCTTTGAAATAAATGCTTGTTGGGTTTGAATTGCATTTGAAATATGGTAGAAAGTAAGTGGATGATACATATCTTCCACTAAAATCTTGTTTACAAAAATTTAACTTCAAACTCTTTAGTGCAGTCAAACTAATGTGTGTGATAGGTGTGAAATGATAAAAGTTGGGGTTTATAAAGGTTATATAGAGAAGAAAAGGCAAGGTGAGGGGTAGTTGGACCTTTGCTCATGTTTTTATTGTATTTTACAATAACGAGCCCTTGTAACTAGCATCTTACAGTAAGCCCAAGTATTGAGGATGTCTTATTTGTACAAGGGATGTACCTAGCAAAGTCCCCAAACACTAGGGGACATATAGGGGAACAAAGAGAAATGTACATGATGAATGTAAGGGGGATGTATTCTAAAACTTGAGTGGTACATTGTTCTTTTCCTCTCAATGTCTTAATTAAGTAAGATTCTCTAGTTATATTATCAAATGCATCCATGAGGGATACAACACTATCTCCTTACTTGAAGCAATAACAAATATGCTTTTCTTCTTATTTGATTAATGTAAGCCATGGTACATATGCTAAACTATTTAGTTTTTAAGACAATTTGTCATTGTGTCTAGAGGCATGAATTCATTGATGTTTCAACAACTTTATCTGGCTTTATGTGATGAGACTCCTAAAAGTTCATGTTTGTTGGGTGTATTGTTGCCATTGGGTAGTGCCATATATCCATATAGGGGAGAGGAAAGGTGCCAAAACAATGGTTGAGTATATGAAGAGAAGCTTGTTTTGTCTTGATTTCATTGTTTTCCTAATGAGCAACAAAATAGTTATGTGCATGAACATCCACAAGTAGGTGGGTGTGGCCATTGCCATCCAATAATGTGAAATGTACGTAAGGGGAGTGCACATATTTTTGCTAGCAAGTTGGGTGTGCACATATTTTTGCTAGTGGGTTGGGTGTCCCACTACCATTCGTATTGCCATATATGTGCATATTGGGAAGTGGAAAGGTGTTGACATGACTATTTGGTATATGCATGGAGTTTAGGTAGTTGTTAGTGCTCGTTGATATGTGGAGAGTTGAGTTTCAATTGTGTCACTCGATCTTTAGGATCATGACATAGATCATCCAAGTAGGGGTTGTGCGCTGTTAGGGTCCTACCTTAACCTTCCTACTTCAAGTTAGTTAGGAGTTAGCGAATTAATGTATGTGGCCATATTCTTTGAATAAGGTCCGCTAGGAATTTGAGACTCATTAGTTTTGTCCCATAAGTAGTTAAGGTTTTTCTATTGAGAATCTATTTAAAGAGCTAGGGGGTCATGGAATGTTTTTGTCGAGTATTGTTGTATTTGGAGTAGCTTTGCTTAGTGAAAGGTCGCCCTACCTTAAGAGGCAAGTGGACATTGCTTTCTTTGTTCTAATAATCATTAATATGAGCCTTATCTTTCACATATTTCATCTTGTTTGTCTCTTGTATCTGGTTTTCTATATTTATAATCTTTGTATACTTAGTTTGTGTTTCATGTCTAAGTGTTAAGGAACACTACAAGTGATATTAGAGCTCTTTCCTAAGTCAACGTGCATCCAATTTTTTGCAAATTTCTTTTAGGCTAGAGACGTGGTTAGATGTATTTAAGAACACATAGATATGTCGTTAGGTGGATAAATAAGTGGGCGAGGGAGAATACACACATAAAATACAAGTCATGACACATGGTTGGACTCCCTTGTAACCTTAGTTTGTACCCCTTTAAGTAATATTGCATAAGATGCCCCTTGAATATGGAATTGCCTTCCATGTACCCTAGGGAATATAAGAATCCCTTCTAGGTGCACTTGAAACCAACTTTACACAAACCTACGATCGTCTTGTTGTTACAGTTCATTGAGAACAACAATCGGGAGATCACTCTTGCATACTAGTGAATTGGGTAGTACAACTAAGGGTACAATCTATCTTCCTTAGTTAGGCCTGTTGATGTTTTTGGTAGCTGCGGGAGGTATTCACCTCCGAGACAACCTTTCTTATAGAAGAAGATGCCAAGACGTCAAAGGAAAACCATTGGAAGAATTAAAGAAGCCCCATAAGAAATCTATTGCTCCAGAAGTCAAGTCGGTCTGCCAAAAAAGATAAAGTAAATATATATTTTTCAGAAAGGACAAGTCAGCCCCACTAGAAAAAGTTCACTAGTAAGTTTAGTATAATTAAGGGAGGCACCCTTCTCTTTTGACACACTCTCACATAATCATAGCGCAAGTTTGGAAGAGAGTTGCATCTGCAGTTGTAGTTGCAACCGCTGAAGGAAGGTGCAAGTCTATATCTCTCAGTCTTGGTGGTGTGCTAGAGGTGGACTAGTACTCTGGCACTTTGGCTAGGGTTTACATTGTTGAGTTCTTTCCTTGTTGAGATAAGTATTGTTGGATTCTTTCTTATTGGTTTGCTCTAGTGAATAGAGCTTGTTCTTGGTTAGTCTGTCTTTGGCATTGATCTTCTCTATAAGAAAAAGTGTTGGGTTTTCTTCCCTTGTGTAGAAGGGTTTCCCAGAATAACTACTATGCTCTGCTCGGGGGTGGCACTTGAGGATGCCTATGGTTGGGTGGCAATGGAAGAGTTTTGGCTATGGAAAAATGAGCAGTCCCATACTTTTGTTTTGTAATTTGTGCTTGGTTAATCTTCTTGGGATCCGAGTTATTTACTACAATTAGTCTAGTATTAAAAAATTCAACAAGGCCAAGTACTATTGTTGGAAACCTTTCAATATGTCAATGAGCTATAACACTTGACACTCCTTTGTCCTTGGGACCTTGAAAACCCTAGCCTATGCAATGCACAATTGAAATTCCTACATGTGAGTATAGAAGGAATTTTGAGAATTCTGTCAATACAGTGATATTCAATAGGGAGTAATTCCCCCACTTGTTGGCACAATTGTGGGAGACCTATCTCAAAAGAATCCTTGTGTTGTGTTGATTGCATGGGTATACCTCTCTAGTAAACCTTTTTGTGTGGACTCAACACTATAATGTTCATGATATACCTCAAAAGACTCCTCTCATGCCATTGGTTGTATTGAGATAAGTTTAGGATAACAACTTGATGGGACCTTAAGTGGTCCCATGGCCCATTCTTGCAACATGTCAAGCATGGAATACCTACAAAGAAAGTACCAACAACTTGATTCCAAGATTGAGATCAAGATTTATGAGCTTGATACTATAGTCAAAGACCTCTCATCGAAGTTTAATCGGTAAGGGGTTGAGCACAAACAACTACTAGAATACTTATGTGCATTCTTTGGTGTGAAGATGCCTAACCCACACATAGATCCAACCAAGGAGGAATCTTCTAAAAATGTAGAGCAACCCACTCACACACTCTTTCTGGATCACCATTTCCCACCCTTTCAAGATCATAATGCATGGCACCACGTTCCAAAGGTAGACATGAACAAGTTTGATGGTTCCTATCCCTCTAGATGGGTTACACAATTGGAACATTATTTCTCTCTCCATAGAATCACTGATGACCTAATGAATCTTGGAGTGGGGGTTTTATATTTGGATATTGAACGTTGGCAGTGGTGGTGACAGATAGAAATTTCTTATGGCAGCTACATTTCTTGGAGCCATTTTGTGAAGGCCATCTATGCTTGTTTTGAGCAAGGCACTCACTATTTGGGGTGATTAACAAAATTATTCAAATAGGTACAACAATATACTTTATAGTGTCCTTTGAGCATTGGACAATCCATACAAAGGGCCTATCTAATTCCTTTTTTAAAGAATGTTTCATCAATGGTCTTGAGGATGAAATTCATGCATAAGTCATGCTGCAACAACTAGCTACTTGGTTGAAACCTTATTAATGAGCTAAAGAAGTTGAGATGGTGATCAATGCCCAAACCAAAATCTTCATTCACTTCTTGCACTTACCCTCCTTTGGAAACTCCCACCAACCCCTCCAACTCTCCCTCTTGAGAGTCCAAAAGTTGCTTCTCGTAAGAGATAGTTGAACGCCAATGCCTTTGACTTTGCTATAATTGTGATGAGTGGTATTTCAAAGGGCACAAATGTAAAGAACATAAATTATTTCAAATGGATGTGCCACCGCAACACCACTCAAAAGACATCCTAGTCGAAGACATTCATGAATAAGAATTTGAAGACCCAACCCCTCCTAATCAAAATGTAACAACCTTACCAATGCCTTGTGAAGAACCTCAAATTTCTCTCAATTCTTTATCTGGTTTTTCTGCATGACAAACTCTCAAGTTGATTGTGTACATTAAGAACTACAAGGTTATTGTGTTGATTGATAGTGACAACACCCACAATTTCATTCATAGCAGAGTGGCAGAAGACAACCATTGTTATGTCCATGAAATACCTATTTTTCAAGTTATGATAGCCATTATGGGTATGCCAAAATGTGAAGGCTGATGTGAAAATGCAAGACTTCAAATGGGCAAGTATCATCTCAAAACTCACATGTTTTCTATTGAAATGGGTGGTTGTGATGTAGCGCTTAATCCATAGCGGGCCTAATGGTTAAGAACACGTGTTTCCTCCTTGGAGGTCATAGGTTCAAATCCAAATGGGGGTAGGGTATGTATATCTCTGTAGACTTTAGCAATCAAATCACTGTGCGGAGGGGATCACTTGTCCCACAAACATGGGGTTCTCATACACCAATTTGGTGTCTGGCTTGGTCGTGATCGTAAAAATGTATAATGGTTATGTACTTTGGGTTTAGTCACCACAAATTTCAAGGATTTATATATGAGCTTCACTAAGGAAGGGAAAAAACATAGACTCAAGGGGCTTCACTTTGGTTCCCTTGAAATTATTCTCTCACTATATGGAGAAGTTATTGAAGAAAGTCCACTGAGACATTATTGTCCAGTTCCATGCCATACAAGTGGTGGAGACCAACCCACATGA
>JZKD02S1998967.1:24148-60106 GCA_000966675.3 Picea glauca
GGGCCAGTGAAGACCAAATACGATATTGGTTTCGGTGGAAGTTAACGCCACCATTCCAGGTGCCTTCCACCACCTTTCATCAGCCATCGTGGTCTCTTTTCAGCACATCCCCCTCCCAGCAGTCCTGCAACATATATTGATAACATTATTTACATTTGTCAACCTTTTATACTAAGGTCCATTCAAAATCACACATTCACATCTTTGAGTCTGCCATAGTTCTTGGCCAGTATAGTTATTTTTATAGACTGGGGGAAACAGGGTGTTACTTGAATCATCAAGTGAGACCATTGGGTCTTGTGATTTTGAGATTGACAATTTGAATGTGTTTACAGGTGTGGTAGAAAGCAATCCATCTCTTGAAGTTGTCTTGAAGGAAGTTGAGAATTGTCAAGCTAGGTATGATGAAAAATGTCTTTTTGATGAAGACCAAGTTGAATTGCTGCAGCAGAAGGAATTTATTGATTCCTTATTTAATGAGGGCAACATCTCCAAGGGAAGTGAGACAATCATGTCTCATATGAAGGAGCCTATTATTGTTGAGGACAGGGAGAAGTTGGTTTGTCTGCATAGCCAAGAAAAGATTGTTGGAAAAACACTTAGAGCTATCATAGAAGTGAGAAATCCAAATTTTATTTGGATGAAGAGTGAAGAAGTAGTGTCACAGAGAGATTGTATTTGCGACAGGGAAGGAGGTAGCAATGAAGATGAAAGTGAGACAGCTATGTCTTAGAATAGAGAGGAATCAGTTCTAAAACTGGAAGAGGCCGATTTGGTTACTAGATTCAGTCAAGAAGTTGAAAGACAATTGTTGGATGTTGTCAAGAAAGAGGAGCAGTGTTATGCTGAAAATGTTGGGTAGTATAGTGATGTTGTTCTTGTGAGAATTCAAGTAGAAATTGAATTGATGAAAAAAATTGCAAATATTGACAGAATAATGTCTCAAGCTGTAGTTGAGGCAGAGGTAGATGCTAGTATACATATAAATGATATGACTATTGGTGTACAAAGAACTGTGAGCAGGTATGTTGCTGCAATAAGGGATTTAGAGGAAATTTCATTTTTTGAAGTTAAAATTGCAGACAAGGAGCAAAAGAGGGATATTGCAGAGGGATATATCTTCAAGGATATTCAAGAAGTTAGGGAGGCAACAATGTTCGGGATAACATCTACAAAAATTTCAAGAGAAAAAGTAGAAGTTGAGGCAAGGAAAGCTGAGAAAGATAATCAACAGTTTAAAGATGAATGGACAAAGAGCAGTAAGATGCAGTGGCAGAGTAATAAAAGCAAGATTAGTTTGCAACAACAAACTAGAGTTTGGGATCCAGGAAAGATGAAGATTGAAGGTTCATGATCATGAGATCATGTTCTTCTTTCTACCTTGGGAGTCTGATGCAGGAGCATTAGCTCTCATGATCAAGTGCTAAAAGTCTAGTTGGACCTTTAGGTCTAGACATTTTCCCAAGGAGGGTTTATTGTAAAAAGACATTGTAAACTTTCATATAAAAGTGTTTTATTTGTTAGTATAGGTATCAATGTAAACAACAAGTCATGTAACCAGTCCCTTAAGAGATGGGATGACTTGAGTAGGTAGCTACTTGTTTTCAGTTAGTAGTTAGATGAGTCATAAGTTAGTTTTTCTAAATATAAAAGTGTTACCTAATCTAGGAATTAGTGGTTGATTTGTAGGAATCTGTTGAAGAGCTAGAGAAGCCTTGTTTTGAAAAGGTTTTATTTTGGAAAGTATAGAAAAAAGGATAGAGGGGGGGGAGGACTCAGTGGGTGTGAGAGTTCTCAAGGATATATGTACAACTCCAATATTCAATGAGGAGGCAAATTTATAATATGGTGTGTGATTGTTTCTTTTACAATCTGTGTATGTAATGTAATTGGAGCAAATTGATGAATATGGTTTAACTATGCAATTGGTAATTGTTACATGCATTTTGATGAGTGAACATAGTCCTTTTCACTATGTGAACATAGGGCTTGCAGGTTTTCAGTACCTGTATGAGCCTGAAATTATCATCAGAACTGGGTAGAATCACTGAAATGATTCTAGTCTACATTGTGTTCAAATAGAACCTTTAAGAGGTTCCATTCTCTGAGAAGAACAGAGAAATGGTATTTGATATCCGACTGTGTAATGATAAAATCGATGTTGGGGGTCGATTGAGAAACCAAAGAGAGGTCTTACACATAGAGAAGTCAGAATGGTGATAAATCAAGGTGTTATTACCATTTGAAGGGCTCCTGAGTATAACCATCGATACTAATTGGGTGCAGAGGAAGATTTGAGGCTTAATAGATGAGCAATGATCATTAAGGGCCGATAGAAAGTGCATTTGAGTGATCCTATAGTTGTTTAATCTAATTACAGTGATGAATTCTTGATTGACTGTGTGTTTTAGTGAATAAACAGTCCCGATATTGCGTTTGCACATATATGAACAATGAATCGATGGTATCTACAGTTATGAAGGTAAACCCACAACATAGGAGAGATTCGATTTAAGAAACTCTTGTGTATCGACTATGGAAATCGAAATTGAATTGCAGGCAGAGATAAGTTTGAGTTCTGCATAGAGGTGTGTGAAGAATGAATACACGGTCAATCCAACGATAGTTGTGCATTCCAAGGTTGATCAAACGGTGGAGAGAGGGTCTTGCTTGACAGAGGCTGGTTAAGGTAGTAACATGGTAGTCAAGAGTTGACATGGAAGTCAAGGTCGATGATGGTATGAGTCAAGGAGTTTTGAGGTTAAGCACTTTTGTGGTTGCAATGTGTTGGGAAGTTGAGCCCTAGTCATAGCGTAAGGTTCTGTTGTGTGAAGAAACACCGAGAGATAGAAGTTAGACACCCTTTGGTAGTGTTGTGATGACTTGTGAAGATAACACTTGATCACAACATTATAGTCACATGATATGTAATTTGTGGAGAACTCCATGTGAGAGAGCCTTTGATCACGGTGTTGTGGTCACATTAAGTGTTAAAAGGCTTGAGGTAGATATGCCAAGAATTTCATGTGATATGCCAAAGTTCTATGTTGAGAGAAGGAGCGCCAAAGGATATAAATTTAAGTGCTCGTGTATGAAACCCTAGGCTTTTGGCCTTTGAGGGAGAGTGCTATAATTAGATCACCTAAGTGTTGTGTGTAAAGAAGCTTTTAAACCCTAGAAAATGTAGGTTTGGTGTATTAGGATCTAGTACATGTGGAAGAATACTAAGTGAGTAAAGTTTGGGGTGAAGTTCAACTTCATTAGTGAGCTAGTACTAGTGTGAGGGTTTAGCCTTAGATTAGGTTTGAAGAGTGTGCCATAAGACTGGGGTACACTAAAGGAAAAAAGAGAGATTTGAAGATTCTTGGGAAAGGTAGGTTTTTAGGAATGAGCCTGCCATCAATGTAGGGTCATTTGTTGATAATAAATTGTGAGAGACTCTTGAGTCTTATGTAAACTATTTTTTTTTGCACTAATATGTTGTCTCAAATGGGTGCATTCATTGGGGCCATGAATTGTTTTCCTCTTTGAGGGTTTTAACCACATATACATTGGTGTACTAATCTTTGATATGTTTGTGTGAGCGATTTCCTTAACGTGTTCAACTTGTTTAAATATATCTAATTTATTGAACTTTTAATAAATTATTTAAATGTATATACTAAATAGTTTTATGTTAATTGTTTGAATATGCTTCTCATAACAAATCAGAGAATCTAATAAATCCCAAATCTCTTAGTTGTGATCCCATAAAAAACATATGAAGTAAATTAAACTACACAAACTCAACAAAGTTCAATCTCCTTTTCTGATGTGAAAGAAAAACAATGCGAAGCAAATTGTAAAATTATTTTATATTCTTTTAGAAACAAACAATTTGATGTGGAACCAATCTTATTACCAAATATTTTCATATGGTAAGGTAATTAAATAACATATGAGTGAAGTGTCTCAATTAACAAGAGAGAAAAACTTAGGAAGGTTTTCACCTCGACAAATTGGATACCTTTGGACACTTAATATATATGGAGTTAAGATGGATCTACATTGGTTAGAATCTTGTTTCATTTATCATTGTATATGGATACGTAATGAAGCAACAACCTTGATAAGATTGAGATACAAAACCTTTTTACCCATGGGTAGAAATCCTTAACCAAAATACCAAATTATGATGCTTAACAAGTTACCTTTGATATTGAAATTATAATCTTACATAACACTCACAATTATGTTCCACCTTTAGATGGGAAGGGACATTATTCGAGAAGAAGTGGGCAAAAAATGTTACCTTTTCTAATGACTAACATGGATAGTGTTGGCCTTACTATCCACTTACAGTGGCCAACACAACCCCACTCAAATATGTAATATGAGTTGCTTGAACCAAAATCCCTACTTTTCGTGTTTATGTGTCATCCATCCCAATGTTAACATGTGGGATTCAAATTTGTTGTATTACATGAAGATTTGTTTTCTTGCGGAGAGTTTTAATATGAGATGAAAACTCAATGTTCATGTTTATGTGTCATCCATCCCAATGTTAATGTGTGGGATTCAAATTTGTTGTATTACATGAAGATTTGTTTTCTTGTGGAGAGTTTTATTATGGGATGAAAACTTAATGAAAAGTAAAGGGTAAATTTAATACCAATTTGATTTTTTGAATCTATTACAATTTGGTTCTACATTGTTTACATGAGCCTTATGTCAACAAATGAACCCCTATCCCAATCACTAAACCACATTGCCTTGTCCCAACCACTAAACTACCTTCTCCTCACAATAACTTTATTGCCTAGTTTATAAAGATTTATATCTCCTACTCTCTTTGGATTTAATCATATGACCTTGTACAACTTGAGTGGGCCTAATGGTTAAGAACATGTGTTTCCTCCTATGAAGTCACAGGTTCGAATCCAGAGGGGGGTAGAGGCTGTACATGTTAGCACCTTGTAATAAGACTAGAAGGGTAGATGACCCATTGGATAGAGGATAGATGATCCTTGAAAGAGATGTCCACCTCGATGAGTTTCAAGATGCCTAGGCCCTTGCTAAAAACATTCTCACTAATAATCCTAAAAAAAATAAGATGAAAACAATTTACAATCGATATAAAAAACCCTCAAAATATAATATTTATAACTCACTCCACATTTTTTAGGGGGAGAAAGCATGAAAATAAACACAAATGTGTCGCGAGAAACTTACCCTGGTTAAATGATAACGACCCCTACTTTTACCAACCGACCAGCAAGTCGCCATCAAAAGGCCTCCTCCATATTTTAATGTCCTACCGAACTCTCCTTACACCACACATTGTACAGCCATCTCTCTCTCGTGGGATCGTTTGGATGCCATACACTACAGAGTTCAATGTTAGCGCACTTTTACCTGCAATGCACTAAGATCCTCCATCAGTCGTCAGTAGAAGGCTCAAAACTCGACTGGATCGATTTCTTCTCAAAGAAAACCGTGCTGAATCGGCAAATTTAAAGGTATTTTCACAATGGGAGACCATTGTTTGCAAACTCTTTTAATTATTATTTTATTCGGATGCATTATTCCATCTTCCCTCGCAGAAATTCGGCAGTCTGAGATCCGCTCAGACTCCCGCCCTATAATCCTTTTCGATGAATTCGGCTTCACACACAGAGGCCACTTAGAGATCTATGTAACAGAGGCCTCCTATAGGCTCACAGTTAACAAAAAAATTAACCCCGTTCATATGGGGTTTTTAGCTACCACAAGGGATGCATGGCTCCATGCTTTACAGCAGTTAGAGCTGGGGCAAATTAGATGCATTCTTGACAGCAAACTCGTGACAGTGCTCTTCACATTTGAAGAGATTCAAAAGAACAATAATTTTAACAAAACATTTAGTCCCTTGGATTCCAACCAGTACAGTTTAATGTTTGTCAATTGTATAGCTGACCTTCAGGTTTCCATGAATGTGAAGACTGCAATGTACAATTTAGAGGGAGATTCCGACATTAAGGATTATTTGCCTGTAGGTCAAACAGTGCTGCCAAAGTTGTACTTTGAACTTTTTGTTATTTATGCAATTTTGGCTGGGGTTTGGGTATACGTGTGTGTGAAGAATAGACTTTCTGCCCATAGGATCCATATATTGATGGGTGCATTGGTCTTCCTGAAGGCTTTGAATCTGATCTGTGAGGCAGAGGACAAGTCTTTTATCAAAAGAACAGGGACTGCCCATGGTTGGGATGTTGTTTTTTATATTTTTAACTTTTTCAAGGGTATTATGCTTTTTACCCTAATTGTCCTGATTGGTACTGGGTGGTCCTTCTTGAGGCCTTATCTTCAAGAAAAGGATAAGAAGGTACTCATGATTGTCATCCCCCTGCAAGTTGTTGCCAATATTGCTGCAGCCATGATCGGCGAGTCGGGACCGTATGCAAAGGACTGGTTTGAATGGAAGCAGTTGTTGCTTCTTATTGATATTGTTTGTTGCAGTGCTGTTCTTTTTCCTATTGTTTGGTCAATCAAGCACTTGAAAGAGGCAGCTTTGACAGATGGTAAGGCAGCAGTAGTTCTGAGGAAGTTAACCCTGTTCAGGCACTATTATATTGTGGTGATCTCTTATATCTACTTTACTCGGGTAGTTGTCTTCGCTTTGACGACAAGAACATCATTTAGGTATACGTGGACGAGCCATCTGGCCAGGGAATGTGCAACTCTAGCATTCTATGTTTTCACGGGATATAAGTTCAGGCCTGTTATGCACAATCCTTATTTGGTGATTGAGGATGAAGAGGAGGAAGCTGCAGCTCAGGCCTTAAAGTCGGATGAAGATGATAATTTTGAGCTTTAACTTTGATGGCTTATTTAAATAAAGACTGTCATTTTGGAAGTCTCTCTTCAGTGGAACAAAGCATCACTCTTTTTTTAATTCTGTTATTTTGCCTGTGGAAGTGAAGAATACAAAGCCTGCTATTCCCCTGGGCTTTGAACCCTTCATCAAGATGCCAAACATTTTTATAAACTTGTTAAATTTGGACATATATTGTGTTGTCTTTTGGTTGCAGTGTATAAACTGTCAGTACAGTCGTCCCAAGCCACTGTGAGAAATTATGAAGTGAAGTTTTAGCTCTGAGTTTTGCCCTCTCAAAATCAACCAAAAAAATAAAAAGTCATAGTTTTTTCGTATGAGTATTACATAATATCCTACAGACTGTCCTTCAAGTAGAGCAGGGGAAGCAGCACATAGCTTGTACTGGAATAATAGTATATTGTTGTACACTTTTCCGCTTCTCATGAGATAGAGATGTGCTGTTCTCAGACAGGCATCGTGGATAGGCTATTTCCTGACCATTGTGTGTAAGACTAACGTAGATAGATGTGTCTACTAAATGGTTCCAGTTAATGGGGTCATTGAGTTGGGTTTTCAATATTTTGTTTTTTCTTTGTGAAAGTTTTTTTGATGTAGCTGCGTTAGATAGATGTGTCTACTAAATGGTTCCAGTTAATGGGGTCATTGAAGTGAGCTTTCAATAATCAATATATTTTTTTTTCTTTGTCAATGTCTTTTTTGATGTATCTGCTTTAGATCTTCTAAATGGTTCCAGTTAATGGGGTCATTGAATTGAGCTTTCAATATATTTTTTTTCTTTGTCAAAGTTTTATCTGATGTGTATCTGAGTGAGATATTTTTAATTTCAACCTTTCGGGTGAATGCTTCACCTATCCTAAAGAGTATAGCAGAAAATTTATGAAAAGAATGTTGTAAATGCTGTGAGAGCAAATTTTTTTTGTGTGTGTATACTGTATAGTTTTCTGTTAATTTCTTTTATAATTTTACGGTTTTGGAAAAAATTGCTTCGTATATTTACATTAAATTTACAAAGAATAGAATTGACTCACTTGTATGTAAAGGACTGCAAAAATGTCCTCAAAATAGATTGAGCCCAACCATCACGATTCTTGACATCTTTTGGCATTTATAACTCGTGTTCAGCTAGTGCTTCGATTGGTAGTCAGTTTGGTTACCATGTGAGAGCCGATCACATCTGTCAAACTCATAAATTTAGGTTTTATTCATGGGATTGTCAATCCCCTCGCATTTCATTTAGCATTTTATTTATTTGTTTGTCACCTTCCTTCTGCTCCATTTGGGCACAATGTTGGAAACCTTCACGAATGCTGCTGATTTTTCGAGGATGCAAGACAATTGTGCGTTGTCCATATTCCCAATTCGGTGGATTGAAGCATGGCAAGAGATTGTTACTGGAAATTTAATGCAAGGCTACTATATGTTATTTCTGTGGAAATTGTAAGCTAGTCTTTTTCAATAAGATTTCTGTATATTAAAATCCATTATTTCTGTTGAATAGTTTTGAATTTAATACGAGTTAAACCCTGTGAGCTGAGTTTATAGTCTCCCTTTTTTGGCAAATTAATGGTTACATTGCTTCCAGAAAGCTCATCTTTGTTAATTAACCTCTATCATGATGTTCAGATTATATAGGATATCTATCTAATTTCTATGTCCTGTTTACTGCTTAGATTGTGCCATAGCTCTTTATTGTATTATTCATTTTTGTGTAATTGTATTATTTATATCCACCTGGACAAACTATGCTTATGCAAATATTGAAATATCAACGTATTTTTCACTGTATTTTAGTTCTTCTTAAACGTTGCTGTTTATTCACAACTTACAGAAGGTACCATCTATACACCTCTTTTACGGTGCCTCAACTACTTGGGAACACTCTCGAGGGGCTTTTACACTAGGGTAGATTGTTCTTCTCTGAAATTAGAATGCAAACACATGTGAAATGTCCATGGCTAGTTGGGAATCATGTCCTACATTAGTGGTATTCTATGATGGCACTGTCACTCTTTTCTTATTTGGAAGTTCGACATCTTGAGATATAAATATGTATGCATAGTTTTTATTAGATACTGGTGTTAGAATATTTACTTATTATGATTCCATATACTTTTATGTGAAAAATTTATCACTTATGTACATAGTTTTGATTGGCCACGGGTGTTAGAATCACTTATTTATGATTCCATATATTTTTATGTGAAAAATTTATAATTAGTGATTAGTCCCATTGTTCTAACAAGTTTGGTGATGTGGGACTATGTCATGAGATGTGTGAAGAGGCCCTTAAAATTTTAGGAGTCATGAGGCATGCAAGGGTCTTGAAATAGAGGATATTCTACCAATTTTGGGGGGTTTAGGAGTCATGAGGCATGCAGGGGTATTGAAATTTGAAATAGAGGATATTCTACCAAGTTTGGTGATGTGGGACTAGGTAGGAATTTTTTTTTTAACCAAGTTTGGGATGTGGGATTAGGTAGGAGAATTTTTTTTTTGATAATTAATTATAAATATGTGGTTTATTTTTTTTTTTCCAAGGATGTCCTTGGGAAAACCCTGTGAGTACTTCCCCATGATTCATGGATGGTACACGGGGTAAACAGTCTTCCCTCGTTACTACTTCCCCATGATTCATGGATGGTACACTGGGTAACCCATGATTCATGGATGGTACACTGGGTAACCCATGATTCATGGATGGTACACGGGGTAAACAGTCTTCCCTCGTTACTACTTCCCCATGATTCATGGATGGTACACTGGGTAAACAGTGTTCCCTCGTTACTAAGCCTCGCCCCAAAGGGATCAAGCGCTGAACCCGTGACCTCCCCAACTAATTATTGGGGAGAGATCTCACGTTTGGCTCAAGACTGCTTGAGCTAACCCTTGGGGCTATGTAATTACTTTAATTATATAAATTCGTGATTAATTATATATTGAAAATTGTGATTATTTTCATGTTTTAAATGTTTTAGATAATTAATATNATGCCATACAAGTGGTGGAGACCAACCCACATGAGATTCACTCTGATTTGTGGTTGGTCCTATCTAAACATCAACATGTATTTGACACACCATGTGGCTCACTACCTTCAGGTGGTGAGCATGACCATGGTATCCCCTTGGTTCTAGGAAGACAACCACCTACTATGGATCCTTATAGGCACCCTTTTGCACAAAATAATGAAATAGAAAAGATCATTCAAGAATTGTTGGCGGCTGCAGTCATATGTCATAATACCAACCCTTATTAATCACCTATGGTCATGGTATTAATAAAAGAAGGCACGTGACTAGATTTTTGGGTTCTCAATAAGTTGACCATGAAGGACAAATTTTCTATTCCAACTATTAATGATTTATTGGATGAACTTCCAGGAGTTAAGTTTTTCACTAAACTGGATCTTCGTCCAAGCTATCACTCTATAATGCTATCACTCTATGAGTTTTTAGTGATGCCATTGGACTTTGTAATGCTCTATCCAGTTTCCAAAGCCTCATGAACATTTTTTTTTTCACTCTTCCTATGCAATTTTGTGATGGCATTATTTGATGATATTTTGATCTGCAACAGAACTTGTAATCCCAGATAGAGCATAATGGTAGAGCCTTGCAACTCCTGGGAGACCACCAATTGTTCCTTAAATATTCCAAATGCACTTTTTGGGTCTTCAGAGGTTGAATACTTGGGTTACATTGTCAGTCAAGATGGGGTGTGAGTAGATCCCAAGAAAGTTGTGGCTATGTAAGACTAGCTTCATCCCTACACCTTAATAATTTTGTGTGGGTTCCTAGGACTTACAAACTACTACAAGAAGTTTGTGGAAAATTATGGAAAATTGTCTCTCCCTTAATCTCCCTACTAAAAAAGAATGCCTTTGTATGGAACGAGGAAGCTAAGTAGGCTTTCTCAACTTTAAAGGATGCCATGTGTACTACTCTAGTATTAGCTTTACCCGATTTTATTAAGACTTTTGTCTTGGAGTGTGATGCCTTAGGCATAGGTCTTGGGGTGGTCTTGATGCAAGAAGGGAATCCCTCGACATTCACCAATAAGCAATTCTGTGAGCGCAATTTGGGAAAATTCACATATGAGAAAGATATGATGGTCATCTTTAATGCAATGGAGACCTGGTGCCCATATCTCATGGGGAGTCATTTCTAGATCAATATCAACCACTATATTCTTATGTATTTTCTAGAAAAAAAGGTTATCATCATTGGAGCAATATAAGAGGGTCACTAAGATGCTTGGGTATGGTTATGAAATTATATATCATAAGGGTAAAGTAAATGTGGCGGTTGATGCTTTATCCAAACAATTTGAGGAGCGTTGATCCCTTTGTCTTATCCTTACCCATTCCATGTTGGCGTAATGAAGCCCATCAAGAATGGTTGGAATATGACACTATAGTTCAACTTATCCATTGGCTTCAAGAAGATCCCAACCCTCCTAAAGGTTATACATGGCAATATACATTGAGGTATAAAGGGTGCATTGTTTTGATCAAGAATTTTTCTTTAAAACAATGGAACTTAGAAGAGTTGCATTCATCACCTCAAGTGGGTCACTTTGGCTTTCATAAAACCTATGAACAAGTTAAACACTTCTTTTGAGAAGGCATGAAAACATACATCTAGGATTTTGTAGCACCTTGTGACATTTGCCAAAGACACAAGGGTGAGATTGCAACATCCCCAGTTTTAGTCTTCACAAATTATAATGTAATTGTATAAATGTGATTTAGGTTGGTGAGCCAATATGTTTGGGCCGAAGAGTCCATATCAGTTAATGTGGCCCGGGGAGAATTGTATATTATGTACATTGAAGTACTTAATAAAAATAAATAGTTCGTTGTGATACAAGAGGCACAATAACGATGGGCGGATATGATTCCACATGAGAGGGGGAATAAAGGGGGATTCAAGGGGAAACCCATGTTATTATCCTAAGTTAATGTATCTTTACCTTCTAATTCCCCCCTTGAGAGTATGAGATTTCAATCATTGAATTCATGTAAGAGGGTGGATGTGAGAAGTCACATCTCTTCGTTATTGGGAGCATGGGGCTGAAGTACAATTAACATTGGGGAGTGTGAGAGTCAACTTTGTTTGGTCTTGCTTGGGAAAAAAAGAAATTCACATGGAAAAAGAGGTAAGTTTTTATATGTTGATTTTTGGGTAGCAATACAAGAGAAAAGTGATGGGAAGAGAACCAACCATGTTGTGTTTGAAGGAAGCCATTATTGGGCCATGTATATGTTGGAAATATGACCCGTGTTCTTTTAAAAATGGGTTGTATGCTTGTGGAGTATTTTTTTATTGAGGAAATGACTAGAGAGTCTTGTGAAGGCTGTTGTGAGCACTCTTGGAGCAGGTAGGATATTCCTGGTCAACCAAGTGCACTGGAGCTCTGGAGGGAAGTGGGAAGGCCCAAGGGACTATGTGTAGTGAAGGGGGATCTCATTCCTTGCGTTGTGTAGGCTGTGGGGAAGAGAGTAGAGCTTGAGTTTTTGCGTTCCTGATTGTGGAGAGTGGACAACCAAGAGGGTCAGACCTCCTTGTGGACTCATAGCCTTAGCTCGGGGGTGGCTTGTTGTTTAGAGAAAATAAAAAACAAGCCTATGGATGGGAGGAAAATCCTTCGTACATAGGTAATTGGTTATTGTATAAATAGATAAGTTTTATGTTATGTTTATTATGTTATTCTGTTGTGTAAATATGTTTTATTGAATGCTGTGTGTTTGTTGTTTTGCTTAAATAGTTGCATTCATGTTTTTGAATACGTTGTAAGATGCATGTTAAATTATGGGCCTGCTGCCCACTAGTTTAATTATATGTATGGGGCATTTTAAATTTCGTTTTAGCAATCGGGTGTGCTACAATCTGACATAAAAGATTTTGGTTCCACACCATACTTGTATGGGCAAGAGATTAACATGAATTTGACAAATTTGCATAAAGAACTTCTCGATCAAAACTGTGTGGAGTTTTTTGAAACGTTCAACGTTTCAAGTGGAGACTCCACCCATCATTAGGGACATATAAAGCACATGATGATGGGTGGAATGTCCACTCGAAACATTGGACGTTTCATAAAACTCCACACACAATTTTGATCTAGAAGTTCTTTATCCATTATGACTAACTGTGAAAACCTGCATACTTTGACACATTTGTCATCTCCTAGTTTTATCTGTGTTGAATTTGCGGAAAAACGGTAAAACCCGAGTGAAATCCCCAAATTTCTAAATGAATTCAAGTTGAAACTATGTTAAGAATGGTTGTTTATGGGGGGGGGGGGGTCGTCTTGATTTTCCAAGCCACTGAATTTGGATTAGACAGATGAGTTAGGCATTTGCATGATGGTCACGATGACCGTGAGTTCGAAACATGGAAAATCATTTAAGCATTGAAAATATATTTTTCTCGATACAATGTGAAGATACTCTATCGGTGAAGAAAAAACTTTTGGCGTTGAAACACCGACGAGAGAAAAATATTTCAACTCGTATGTTGGCACAATACCAAGTTGGCGCACGCATTGTAAAAAAGGTTGGTGTAGTTGTGGTAGAGAATTGATGTGCAGTAAATGTTGGCATTGTGTGTTGTAGAACTTGCGCGTGATGAGTGTTCGTGCACAGTTCGTGCACTAAATATTGATGATGTACATTGTAGAATTTGCACGCGATGAATATTGGTGCGTGGTACGTGCGCTAAATATTGGTGATGCACATTGTAGAACTTGTGAACGATGAATATTGGTGCGTGGTACGTGCGCTAAATATTGGTGCGTGGTGCGTGCATTAAATATTGGCATTGCGTGTTGTAGAACTTGTGTGTGTTAAATATTGGTGTGCGGTACATGCACTAAGTATTGGCGCTGTGCATTGTAGAACTTGCGCGTAATGAATATTGGTGTGCGATATATGTGCTAAATATTAGTGATCCGCGGTGTAGAACTTATGTGTGTTGAATATCGGTGCATGGTATATAACTTGCACATGCGTGGGTTTCCAAAAGGAAGAAGAAAAGGAAAGGGAATCAAAATTTTCAATGACAAGCACAGGTCAGATTAACAAACAGTTACAACAATAATTAGTCAATTTCTACGAAAAAATTCAGATTTTGAAGGTCATCAACTTGCGAAAGGATTTTAAGGGCCTAAACAGTATTTTCAAGTAGACGAAATCGATAGAATTATGTGAACCTTTGGTACACAATGTCTCTACTACTAAAATGAAAGAACTCGATAAGAGCTTTCCAACGAAATGTTCCAAGCACAAAAAGAGCTAGTATGAGGAAGTTACAGTGAAAATAGTTTAAGGTATTAATTATGTACCAATTTTCTTTCAGAGAGCATAACTCTTTACTCAAAAGTCAGTTTGGGACACATGAACAATATGTGAAAAGATCATGGACCATAGAAGACATCCATGGAACTAGATTTGGAATTTGGGTACCTGAAACTGTACAGGATGGGAGAAAATACACCTATAGCAATAAGGGGTAAAAACGAGAAAACAATCTAAACTTTTGCATACCATAATTATCAGTCCCGATCCCAGATTAAAGTGATATTTTGAGAGATAGCTCAAAAAGAAAGCACGAAGATACCCATTTGGACTCTTAGATAAATTCAAAAGGAGTTGGTGTGGAGATGCTCAAACATGGCTAATTTCTAAGTCTAGAGAAGGTGTAAAAGAACAAAGTTGCCATTTTTAGATGTTACATATTTTGATTGGAGCATTAGATAAAAAAATATGAGAGTTGTTGTGAACTCACTATTATCAATAATATTAGTGTCATAGACAAAAAAAAATTTGGTTCCTAAAATATTTTCTTTTATAGGTGATAGAAGTTATCCTCGAAAAATTATTTGAACCAGTGAAATAGGTGCAAAAATGGGTGAAACTTTTGATTTCAGAGAGCCATAACTTTTAGTTCAGGGATTATATCCATGTATGAGTATAGCCATTGGAAAGATAATCCAAAGGAAAACATGATAGAAGGATTGAGTTATCTAAGTAATCATCTAGTTGTTTCATAAAATTGCAGGAAAAGTGGAACTAGATTCCATGAACCATGCAACTATTTAAGGTGAAGTTTTCCAAATAATATTAATTTTGGAAAAACATTTCTAGATGACAAAGGTGCATGTCAAAGGTGATTTTTGGGTCAGGAAGAGTATTGAAACTCATTACAACACCTATGTTGAGGTGTAAAGATACATTTGGAAATGCAACAACTGAGTAATGGAAAAAGTGGTTGAGCTTATTAACAGAGCATTGTTAATAAGAAGGGAGTGTTGTATGGAGGGATTGCTAGTAAGAGGATAAGATTCAATAAATAAGGATTGTGTGGGACTGACCATATTATAATCCCAGGGTCCAATGAACAGGGAAGCCAAGTAGAGCTTGTAGACTTGAATCGAGTAATAAAGAGTTACAAAGTAGGGAATGGAAAGTGGACAAATGACTCAGGAAGGGCAGAGAAATATTGGTATTCAACTAATATAGAATCTGAATGACCTGAAAAGGAGAATTGAAAAATATTCTCACATAAAACATGAATCCTATAGGTGAAGGATGCCAACAATAAACACAGAAAGGAAAGGTAAGATCTCATAGCCATGAAGGTAGAAATGTAATGATGGATGAATACTTTCCACAAAAGAAAATCAAGGAACTCAGGGATGATGAGTGACTCATGGGATGAGTGAGTCATCTCTAAGGGAAGACATTTGAATGCTTGGAAAATAATTCCTAGTCAGGAATGAACCTTTTTTGTCTAAAAACATACAAAGTAAGAAAACGACTTATGCTATCAGAGTGCACAATGGAAGCATGGTACATGTATAAAGAATTCAAGAGAGTAGATTGGTTATGAGTGGACAGTTTAGGGATTCACAGGAAATTACTCAATGGAGTAAATAAAAGTGTTAAAAAAATTTGAAAAAGCCAATGAGAAGCTAGAGATAATGACAATGGATGCCATAATGTTAATGGTTAAGATGGTTGGAAAATATTATTGCATTGGATGATGGTATGATATAGAGTACACCATTCTAATGTGTTGGAAAGTTCTAGAAAGTTAAAAATTGGGGTTGATTGCCTAAGTGGAAGCAATGGCCAATAGGAAATATTGGTTGGAAATGCAGAATGACCAATTAAGATTCGTCTAGAGAGGGTTCAGATATGGAAATAATGGTGCACAAATGAGTATAATGAGAGTGCACAGGGAAACCATAATCTACATGAATTCAAGAACAAACATAAACAAATAAAATAAATAAGTATGAAATAAATATGCATTAGAGGGAATACTAGAAATGATGCAGAATGCATATAAGAAGGATTGAATGCTTAATGCATATTGAGGTGCATTTGTGCATGTGGACATGCTTGAACATGCTTGTCACATGCTTGTACACTGAGAGTAGTCTGTTTTTATATATGAAATAATGATGCTAAGATATTTGAATATGGCTAATGATGGATTTTGTATCTAGGATTTTTTTTTATAGCATGGCTGAAATGATGATGTTGGTGTTGCTTATGGTAACCATCCATATGAAGACAAATATGATGGAAGAATTTTAACAACAAATATTGGTGAAGGGAGCCTACGAGCTTCTAAAAGATATATGTTGAATAGGTAGCATCAGGTAATTGATAACTGCCATGTAGGTATGCATTTGAGTTTCTTATGATGCATAAACGTCGAAGAGAATTGAGGTAAGAGTTCCCTTAATTAAACTTTCATATTTGAATTGATGTAAAGGTCGAGGGTCTTGAGTATAAAAATGTTGTTTAATGCTCATTTTATGACAAATTTAATAGCATGTGTGCTATGATGGGTTATGAGTTCATAACCTAGTCAAGTCAGGAGACATAATCCTACTATAAAAATGGCTTCCAACAGAGATAGCCACGTGTAAGACTATGATGTGGTTTGATATGGAAGGGTGTAACACCTCTTTTCCCCCTAGCTTGTAATTAATCGTAATTAGTGATTACCATGCAACAACATGTAAATATTGTGAATGTATTCTAGTTTAATTGAAAATTCCAACAAGATGACTGTGGGATGAAGCCTTGAAGTACTAGCCATGATATCACTAGAGGAATAAGAGGATATTCTATTAGACTAAGAGAACCCCAGTCCCCTAGATGAAGAATTAATTTGGAAATATTTAGTTTCTTCCCTTTCACTTTGATTTCTAGGAAAATCAGTTAATGAGGGAGGATGGTAGTTGAACAACCAACTACCCTCAAATGAATGCATGTATGGGAGAACATGTGAGGACAACACAAAACTATCACACACAGGTGAAATATAGTACCAATATGTGCATTATCAATTTGACCACCATGGGTTCCTTCTGACATAAGGAAGAGGACGGTTCATAACCTTCTTGTGTAAGATAATGCGTGCAAGGAAAAAGAAAGGAGGGAAGCATAAAAAAAGAGAAGCCTGAGAGCACACGTTCGGGTGGAAGAATTAGTTTGGGAGTGGCAGTCCCTAATCTGAGCCAAGAGGATGCGAGTTGGACATTGGAAGAGTGTCTGATAAACCTCGACAAGGCCCGGGGTAGGGAGAGATGAGGAAATCCTTATCGTATATTCTCGAGAATCTAAGGAAGAATTTCCTAGTGGTATCATGGCTTAGCATGGGGGTGGATAGACTGCAAAAAGTTGTTGTTTCTGAGCCTATGGTTGGGTGGAAAGGCGAACACACACAACCCGTTGGTTGGTTAATTCTGTCCATTAAAAAATAAGAAACCCTCACGTTCTTGGTATCGAATAAGTTGAGTAGAATGGTGTCTGTGAATGCATTCTTGGATGTGTATGTCTGCTTGATGCATGGACTTGTTTTTTCCGGGAATGACTGTGTATTGGAGTAATGGTGAAACTATATGCATAATTGTATCTCGTGAATGGATTTCATGAGTAGATATTTCCGTATAAACTGAAAGGAATCCTTTCATTAAGTGCCTATTTTTCATGTTGCAAAATACGTAGGTTAGGAATACCAGAATACCCATTAACTTTGTATGGTTTCGAGTAGGGACCTGTGAGTCAGATGGATAAATGATTGATTCCTATGAGATGTGTGAAAAACATTGGCTGTAGGAATATCCTCGAAAACCTGCAAGTCCCCGATTTGAGAAACTTGCAAACCATGAAAATTGCATTGGGAAGACAACTAGGGATACCTCGAAATAGGTATCAAAATGCCTCAGTACCTTAGGGGAGTCTATGTGTAGTCAAAGGGATTTGAGTCCGTGAAAACCTCCACCAATGAAATGTTTTTTTGCAGGATGCAAACCATCACCCAATGGTAAGGAGAGAATGCCTTAGTCGACTTTAGAAGGGATTACAGAGTTTCTGAAGGCTTGGGAGCCTAAAAACAACTCTTAGGAGAATTTTCAAGACAACCAAACTTGAGTTCAGGATGATAACCATGGAGAATCCAGTGTTGGGAGATAGGATGAATCAAAACCACTGATTCAACATCACAAATAAACCCTAGCCCTCCGTTGGAGTAGGTTATAATCGCCTGTGGAGGGTGTACTCCAAACATCAATGAGGGTCGTTGATCTATCATAGGATGTCATGGAAGATTATGGATCGTTATATCCGTCATGGTAAATGAGGTCAAATCCCCATGGTTGAAATAAACTTGGATGTCGTAGTGGAGGCATTTTAAAAGGGAGAGTTGATGGACAATATGGGCCATCTATGAGGGAAAGGCCCATGGAAAACCTCCGTCGTAGATCATGGTGGGTCTCGTTTAAACAAGGCTAAGATATGAGGTAACGTCAGCATGATGTGTCATGATGATAGATACCGTTGGTGTATCCATATGTAACATGTGTCAACCTATGATTTGAAGGAAGAACCAAGGGGGATTCCCTGTTAGATCGTACCTTGGGATAGGTGTCCTCAAACTTGAATCGTCAGATATGTGGGATGGAGAAATATCCACCGCCCGTCGGAGTAGGCTAGTCAGAGTGATTGTGGATACCGGGAAGGGTATGACTCTGATGAGAGTAATTGATACTTAACCTGGATCGTTCATTAGAGGGAGGTCACAATGAATACTAGACGTTGATTTGTCACGGGCCTTACCATTCCCTTGGTGAGTTTGATAGTGAGAGGTGATGTCAGGATGATGGAGGTGTTAGCCTAGTATCTAGTATGGAATGGGAAGGAAAAGTGTCCTTACCAGAAAAGATAATCCAAGCATATCAGTCACGATGCGTACACCACATCAAGACCACATGGAGGTCCACATGTTAATCGATAGAGGTGCCATGTATCATGATTTTGGGTTGAGAGAGGAGATGGCCGAGACCCGAAGTGGGTGCCATGTGTCTCTCCAACTCGGTAGCCAACGTGGTTGGGGGTGACAGGTGTCATCCTAGGAGTGGCCCTAAATCAAGGGTCATACGAGAAAGGGGATGAGAAACCATATCCACTCGCCCCAAAACCTGGTCGTTAGATCTCCGATGAGGAGATCCTCGCTGTTTATCACAAGGAGACTTTCAGAGTGAATCACGGTGATACGCTCCGATGGAGGAGCTTTGGGACGAAATATTGACTGTTGATCTATTAGAGGAGCTCTAAGAAGATATTGTTGAAATATTGTAACTTTGAACGATATTCTAATTATATTTGAGTTATTATCTTATAGATCAAATCTCCTTTTGTGGATTGATCATGTCGGGTCCTGTATAAGACCAAATCTCCTTTTGTGGATTGGTCAAACCATATTTATATGGTGGTATTTTTAAATTCTCCCCCTAGAGTTTATAAAGTGGTTTTAACCACTCTTGGAAGAAGTCGGCCCCACTAAGTGAAGAGACATAACCCTAACACCTCCTCACTAGTATTTATAAGTGAGGATGGTGCCTCATTTGTTCACTCACTTACTCACATTTCTAGTGCACATATTTTGAAGGAAGCTGCAGTTGCAAGAAGGAGAAGATAGGTGCATGCTTAGTCCTAGATTATTTTTGGTGGTTTGGTCTTAGTCTTGGCAATCTATTATTGAGGAAATTTTTACTAGGTTTTCTCCTTTATGAGGGTTTCCCAGGATAAAATGTTGTGTACCTTGTGATTGTGTTTCCTTCAATGATCCTCTTTATGTTGTTGCCTTGGAAATGCATTGATAACCTAATAAAAACTCTAAATTTAACATGGTATCAGAGCTTGATTGAATAGATCACCTTTCACTGGGTATTTAAAAATGTCACTGTTGTCGTACAAGGAAATTAGGGATTTTTATTGGAGAGGAATTTATGACTAAAACCCATCTAGGGAAGTGCGCCCTACCCTAGCGCATCATTTGGAAGCGTGAGCACACCTTTTCAGTGGCCAGATTCTTCGAAAAGTCAAACCCTAGTTTTGACTAGTACTAGAAAACTAGAAAACTAGGAAACCAAAACTAGTACCAGTCCAGATTTGCGCAAGTCAAATTTCAAGAGATAAAACTTGAAATTTTTGGAAACAGTTAACTCTAGCCAACTTGCGTCATCCCAACACATATATTGGTAAGTTCGGATTCATTTTATGAGCTCTTTCATTTTCTGGTCATTTTTCTAGCTCCAGGTTAAGATGTCTGCAAGCACTAAGCTTGTTGACAAGTTAGAAGGTGTGCAAAACTTTTGTGCCTAGAAATACATAATTGGAATCATTCTTGAAGAGAATGACCTTGCAAAATATAAAATAAAATGTACCAGAACCCGAAGAAGATGCAACCAAAGAGAAGTAAAAGAAGGATATGGTTAGGGATAAAAGGATAATTGCAGATTCCATTAAAGATCACTTGATCCCTCAAGTGTCTTCTAAGAATACTCCAAAATAGATGTTTGATGCCCTAACCAAAATGTTGTTGGTTGTGGAGCTTGATTATCTTTCTGATTCAGAGGTATTTTTTTTCAGCCGTGTTTATATCTCATGAAGAATTTACACCCCATAAGAATGTACACTCCTCCACGCGGGGGAGTACAGAGGGGGGTTACCCCCTCTGCAGGGTCCATCCCCCCGACTAGGGGATCCAGGGGAAAGCGGGCCCCCGATGGGGGTTCGGGGGACAATGTTCCCTGATGGGGGTTCAAGGGTGAATCCCCCGAAGGAAAAATTTCCTTGTAAATGTATATTGTAATTTCATTGTAAATCTAGACCGTTCATTATTATAAGGTTGCAGATCTGACGGTAGAAGTTATGTTAGGGTTTTTTTCCCCAGAAGGAAACCCTCTTTTATGAGGAAAATGTATTGCAACTATGTATCATTACGAATATTGTATTATGAGTGAGGAGATTGTGAAAGAAAGAAGATAAAGTTATAGTGGGTGTGTTGTAGGTTGTATCCCTTTATTTGTTGGATAATAATAAATGAAGGACCTCGAAATTTCCCTGGTGAACGTATCCCGCACTAGGTGAATCACGTATATCTGTGTCTCTATTGTATTGTGTATCTTCTGTGTTTTATTTCCGCATTTGTATTATTTTGTTTCTCCACGTTCCTGTCTTTCTAACAACTGATATCAGAGTGAAAGGTAACTCACATGAAAAGACGGTTACTGGTTCGAGTGGGAGAAATGGCAGAAGATGGAAAGTTTAGGGTCGAGAAATTTAATTGCCAAAACTACCAGTTATGGAAGATGCAGATGGAAGATTATTTATATCAAAATGATCTATTCCTACCATTGGGTGGAATAACAAAGAATTCGACGGCCATGAAGGACAAAGAATGGGAGGTTCTTGACAGAAAGGCACTAGGAACGTTATGTTTGAGCCTGACAACGTCAGTGGATTTCAATATTTCGAAAGAAAATACAATGAAGGAGCTGATGGACGCATTGGCTAAACTGTATGAAAAACCCTCAGCATTCAATAAGGTATTTCTAATGAAGAGATTATTTAATATGAAGATGTTAGAAGGTGGGTCTATTGCAGATCATTTAAATGAATTTAATAGGACTACTAATCAACTAAATTCTGTAAAAGTGGACTTTTATGATGAGATCAAGGCTCTTCTAATCTTGTGCTTATTGCCAGAAAGCTGGAACGACTTAGTCATGGTTGTAAGTAACTCTGTCTTTGGTTCAAACACTTTAAAATTTGATGATGTTTTTGGTGTTATCCTTAGTGAGGAAATGTAACAAAAAAACACAGGTGAGACATCAGGAATGCGTTAAACATGGAGAACATGGGAAGACAAAAGGATAGAGGAAATGGCTCAGGGAACCGCAAGAATTCTAGGAAGGGAAAATCCAAGTCCAGATTTGGAAAGATAGAGTGCTGAAATTGTGGGAAGAAAATATATTTGAAGAAAGACTGCAGAGCTCCAAAGAAACAAAGAGATGGACAACGGGAGAAAAATCAGGAAGAAAATGTAACAAGTAATGTGTTACAAGATGATTTGATTCCTTCTGTAGATAATATTTATGAGTCTTGGGTAGTAGATTCAGGGGCTTCATTTCATGCCACACCTCATAGGAAACATTTTCTAGATTATGTTCAAGGTGATTTTGGACAGGTTCATTTGAGTGATGATGCACCATGCAAAATTGTTGGAATGGAAAAAGTAAAAATAAATAAAAGCAATGGAAACCAATGGTTGTTGAAAGAGGTAAGACATGTTCCAAATCTAAGGAAAAATCTAATTTCAACATGGCATTTTAAAAGTGAAGGTTGTATATCCATATTTATAGATAATGTGTGGAAGGTCACCATGTTGGATTACTGAGAGGGGAGGGTGAATCAGTAATAGAGAAATTGAATCATTTTTCACCATAAAATGCAATTGTTATATCAATGTAACATTATCATCCAATAGTTGCAGAGTAAATAAAAAATGAACAAATGAACAATCACACACATATACAGTACACCAATGTTTTACGTGGAAACTCAAAGCGGGAGAAAACCACATAATGATTTTTCTTATATTTTTTTAAGAATTAAATTCATCGGAAGCACCAACTTCCTTTGTTTTCTAGCTGCAACTGGAAGGAGGCTCCAACCCCCTAGTTTCTCAGGCTACAACCTAGGGGAAGCTCCAACTCCCCAATTCTATGGCTACAACCAGAAGGAGGCTACAACTCCATATGTTCTCCAACTACAACCACCTGTCGTTGCCTCGTCCAACCACCCCGACGTAGAAGTAAAATGATGGAACCACTGTCACACTATCACTGTGAGATATACTGCTGTAAACCTGTACCAATTAAATTGCACCAAACAACCTGTACCAATAACCTGAACCATGCATCAACAATGCATCAACCTGTACCTCAACCTATAATCAACATGTACCATAAAAATTGCATCAACCATGCACCAACCTGTACCAAATAACATGTGATCAACCTNTTCAAGCTCTTTGGATGGTATAATTCCATAAGAGGCATGGACAGGTAAAAAGATAAACTATTCTTTTTTTAAGACTTTCAGTTGTGAATCATTTGTCCATATTGATAAAGAAAATAGAACAAAGTTTGAGGACAAATTCAAGAAGTGTACCTTTATTGGATACAATGTTAATGATTTTGGTTATCTCTTATGAGATTATGAAAATAAAAAAATCATTAAGAGTATACATGTCATATTCAATGAGAAAGTCATGTACAAAGATTAGTTGTAGGGAAAGAAACAAGAAAAAAAAACCTAGAATACATAGTGCTTGATGAGATCACTGAACAAGAAATTCCAAAGGTACCGGAAAATCAAAATGTACAACAATAGGGTCAACAAGTACCTCAAACTCCTGCAAGTGTTGTTAGAAGATATACCAAGTTAAGTAGACCCCCTAAATGATACTCTCCTTCATTGTATTATTTATTGTTGACTGATTCTGGTGAACCAGAATGTTATGAAGAGGAAATGCATGTAGACATCAAAAAGAAGTGGGAGCAAAGCATGAAAGAGGAAATGTATTCCTTGGTAAATAACCAAACTTGTGACTTGGTTTAGTTGCCTGCAGGAAAAATAGTATTGTAGAATAAATGGGTTTACAAGTTGAAGGAAAAAGATAGAGGAAAAAAATGGTACAAGGCTAGACTTGTTGTAAAGGGGTTTTCACAAAAGAAAGGTATATATTTTGATGAAATATTTTCTCCTATTGCTAAAATGACTTCAATTAGGACTATTTTAAGTCTTGTGGCAGTAGAAGATTTGCATCTTGAAAAATTAGATGTAAAACCAACTTTTCTCCATGGAAATTTGGAGGAAGAGATTTATATGCAACAACCACAGGGGTATGAGGTCAAAGGGAAGGATAATTTGGTATGCAGGTTGAAGAAGAGATTGTATGGCCTAAATAAAGATCCAAGGCAGTGGTATTTGAAGTTTGACAGGTTTATGACAGAACGAGGTTATAGTAGATGTCATTCTTATCACTGTGTTTACTTTAAAAAGATAGAAATGGAAACTATATTATCTTGAAATTGTATGTAGATGGCATGCTTTTTGCAGGGTCTAATATGTAGGATATAAATGTGCTACAAAAGAAATTANTGGTTTTCATAAGACCAAATATTTCACATGCAGTGGGAGTTGTGAGCAGGTATATGCACAATCCAGATAAAGAACATTGGGAGGCAATAAAGTGGTTTCTCACGTATTTGAGAGGTACTGCTACTCATGAATTATGTTTTGAAGGTTCAGATACTGTTCTACAGGGACATGTTGATTCAAATATGGTAGGTAATAAAGATAGAAGGAGGAGCACCATATGGTATGTTTTTACTGTAGGTGGAACAACAGTAAGTTGGATTTCAAAACTGCAAAAGGTTGTTGCAATTTCAATAACAAAGGCAGAGTATGTTGCTGCTACAAAGGCTAGTAAATAAATGATTTGGTTACAGAGGTTTATGGAGGAATTGGGAAAGAAGAAGGAGAATAATAGGTTGTAATATGATAGTGAGAGTGTCATTCATCTTGCAAATAACTCAGCCTTCCATTTGAAGACTAAGCATACACAACTCATGTACCATTTCATATAATCTGTCTTGGAAGATGGACATTTGAAGTTGGAAAAGATACACACTAGCCAAAATCCTGTAGACATGTTAACAAAGGTAGTAACCAGGGAGAAACTGAATTTGTTATCAATTTCAGTTGGTCTTAAAGAATGAAGATGAAGATGATAAATTTTCCAGTTCCAAGAAGGATCATAGTCTAGCATATATAAAAACAGTGGAGTTGTTGAGATCAGTCTCCAAGTGGGAGATTGTTGGTTGTGGAGCCTGATTATCTTCCTAATTCAGAGGTATTTTTTTTCATCTGTGTTTATATCCCATGAAGACTTTACACCCCAGAAGAATGTACACTCCCCCACACGGGGGATTGCAGAGGGGGGTTACCCCCTGTGCAGGGTCCGGGGGCAAGTGGGGGAAAAAATTGCCTTGTAAATGTATATTGTAATTTCATTGTAAATATGGACTATTCATTATAAGGTCACAGATCTGACGATAGAAGTAATGTTAGAGATTTTTTCCCTAGAAGGAAACCCTCTTTTATGAGGGAAATGTATTGCAGCTATGTATCATTGCGAATATTTTATTTTGAGTGAGGAGACCGTGAAAGAAAGAAGATGAAGTTACAATGGATGTGATGTAGGTTGTATCTCTTCATTTGCTGGATAATAATAAAGGAAGGACCTAGAAATTTCTCTAGTGGATGTATCCCACATTGGATGAACCACGTATATCCGTGTCTCTATTGTATTGTGTATCTTCTATGCTTTATTTCCACATTTGTTTTATTTTATTGCTCCACGATCTTGTTTTTCTAACAAATGTATGAAGGAAAGAACATCAACTGAAATATTAACTTGAGAACCAAACTCAAGAATACAAAGATGTAGAAAGGAGAAATAGTCCAAGACTATTTCTCTAGGGTTACTCATTTCAAGGAACAATTAGAAGCAATTGGAGACAACTTGGATGAAGATGAATTCATTATGAAAAATCTTAATGGTCTCACAAGACCTTGGAATTCCTTCATCCAAACCATATGTGAAAGAAAAGAGAAACTCCAATTTGACAGTCTATGGGAAGAATGTGTTCAAGAAGAAGAGAGAGTAGCCAATCGAGAAGCCTTACTATTAAGGGATGAAGATCAAGCCCTAACTACTCATTCTAAAGGAGGAAATAAAAAGGTCTCATTTCTAAAAGGAGACCCACCTTCATAAAGAATCTCACTCCCCAAAGAGATTCAACCACTTCCATAAAGATCTCACCCTCCAAGGAGATTCCAAAAACATCACAAGGGTCAAAGAAAAGAAAAAAAAATCTCCTCTTATCAATGTTATCATTGTGATAAGATGGGACACATTGCTAAGAATTTTCCTTCCAGAAGGGAAGAAAACAAGAAGATAAATAACAAAAGACATCTTTCCCATGTAGTTGAAGATGATGAGCCACCCATGAAGTTGACTAAAGAAGAGATTGAAGATTATGTTTTATTTTATGTCCTCTCATGATTTGTGACACCTGGAGAGGATACTTGTCTCATAGACAATGGTGCCTCTAAGCGCATGATATGACATAAATACATTCTCTCTAGCCTTACAGAAAATGATTTTTTCCAGAAAGTTTCACTCAGAGATGATTATTAGTACCCTATCAAAGGAATGGTAGAATCCACCTACAAACTTGATTCAGGGGCTCTGATGAGAATCAAGGATCTACTTTTTGTACCATTTTTGACAAAGAACTTACTTTCTATCTCATCTTTAGATAAGAAAGGTTCCAGGGTTGCATTCATATATGGTGAAGTTATTATGTGGCCTAAAGGAAAAACCATAGAAGATGCAATTGTTATTGGAACATAAGAAGGTAGTTTGTACAAGTTAAAAGGTCACTTAGATGCAGCCTTGACTCACTCCACTGAGAGTCCTTGTGAAMTTTGGCATAGAAAACTAKCTCACATCAACTACAAATCCTTACCATATGTAAGAAAGGTAGTTACAGGTTTACCAGAATTCAAGGTTGRTCATGAAGGTGTATGCGAGAGATGTGCACAAGGAAAGAACAGAAAGAATCATTTCCCAAAGAGTGACAATAAAGAAAAATAAATATTGGAGCTCATCCACTAATATGTATGTGGTYCAATTCCATCAACCTCTCTAAGAGGGTATGTATACTATGTGTCATTTATTGATGATTACTCTCGTAAGACTCGRGGTTTATTTCTTGAAATCAAAAGATAAAGTACTAAAAAATTTCAAGGAATTCAAAGCCTTGGTAGAAAATATCTCCGAAAGAAAAATCAAGATACTCAGGTCAAATAATGGAGGAGAGTACACATCAAATGAATTTGGAATCTTTTGCAGAGATGTCGGGATTAAGAGGGAGCTCACCACTCCATATAATCCTCAACAAAATGGTGTAGCAGAAAGAAAGAATAGAACAATTATGGAAGCAATGAAGACTATGATTCATGATCAATATCTTCTAATGCACTTTATGGGTTGAAGCAGTAAGAACAACATTTTATGTCCAAAACAGATTATCTGATAGTGCACTTGGATTCAAAACTAATGAAGAAATGTTCATCGGGAAGAAGCCAGAAGTAAGCGATCTCAAAATATTTGGTTGTCCAATGTTTGTACACATTCTGAAAGAAAGGAGAACTTAGTTGGATCCTTCAGGAAATAATGAAATATTTGTTGGATACTGTGAGGTCTCTAAGGCCTTTAGAATATACATACCAATTTACCATCATATTGAGATCAACAGAGATGTAACCTTTGATGAATATGCAACACTCAAAATATCAAGGAAATTCCATCTTGAAGAAGTATATGAAGAAGAACTTGCAGCTACTAGAGTTGCAAAACCTGTGAAGGAAGTTATAGTTACCCTTGATGATGAGATCCCAAAAGATCATGATATGATAGAATCTCAGGAACCTCCCAAAATGACGATCTCTCACAAGAGAAAGACAACTTGGGAAAGGGAAATTATTCAATATGTAGAGAAGTATGGTGCTCCAGAATGAACCAAGAGAAAAAACAAGAAGCCTAATAAATTCTCCAACTATATGGCCTTGATGTGTGATCTAATAAAAAAGGAACCTACCTGCTTTGAAGAATCCATTCATAAGAAAGAATGGGTGAATTCCATGATAGAAGAATACCAGTCCATTATAAATAATGGTGTATGGGAAGTAGTTCCTAGACCAAAGAACAAAGATGCGGTATCTTCCAAATGGATATACAAGATAAAACATGCAACAGATGGAAGTATTGAAAAACATAAATCAAGATTTCTGGCTCATGGTTTTTCTCAAAAGGAGGGTATTGTTTATGAAGAGATGTTTGATATTGTAGCTACATACACTTCTATCAGAACCATCATAGCTCTAGAAACCAAAATGAAGTGGAAGTTACACCAAATGGATGTGAAAACAACCTTCTTAAATGGTGTCATTGAAGAAGAAGTGTATATAGAACAACCAAAAGGGTTTGAAGTTGAAGATAGAAAGACTCATGTATGCAAGTTGAAGAAATCTCTATATAGGTTGAAACAAGCTCCTAGAGCTTGGTATGAAAGAATTGATAGTTTCCTAATGAGCTTAGGATTTACCAAGAGTAGATTCTAACATTTACTTCAAGGTTATGAATGATGAGCCAATTATATTTCTACTGTATTTGGATGACTTGTTCTTGACAAGAGAAGAAAATCTCATCACAGATTGTAAGAAGAAGCTCACTGCAGAATTTTAGATGAAAGACCTAGTCCTAATGCATTATTTCTTAGGTATTGAAGTTTGGCAGAGCCTAGAGAAGATCTTCCTTAACCAAGGGAAGTATGCAGTTGAAACACTAAAGAGGTTTGACATGTTGGAATATAAATATATGAACACAACCATGGAAACAAAGTTGAATCTCTTGGTTGATACTTCGCCAGAGTTGGTTGATGCTACTCTATATAGACAGATAATTGGTTCTTTCATCTATATGACGAATACTAGGCCAGATATATGTTTTGTTGTGAACACCTTGAGTTAGTATTTGGTAGAACCCAGACGTGTTCACCTTGTAGCTGAAAAGCATGTGATGAGATACCTTAAGGGAAAGTTGGATTATGGTCTTTATTATACCGAAGATCATGACTTCAGACTATATGGTTATACCGATTCAGATTGGGATGGAAGTGCTTCTGATAGAAAAAACACTTCAGGATGTTGTTTTAGTCTGGGTTCAGCCATGACTACACAGAAAAGTAGGAAGCAATCCAATATTTCTCTCAGCACAACAGAAGTGGAATACATTGCTGCATGTTCCACTAGTTGTGAAGGAATATGGATTTAGAAGTTGTTGACAGGTCTGTTCGATCTAGAGATGGAGGTCACCGTGATTTTATGTGATAACTAGAGTTGCATAAAGATGATGGAGAACCCAGTGTTCCATGATAAGTCGAAACACATAGAGATCCGATATCACTACATTCGTGATATGGTGCAGAGGGGGGATTTAAAGCTCCAATATGTTGGCACATATGAGTAGGTTGCAGATGTGTTGACCAAGACTCTGTCTCATGTGAAGTTTGAGTACTTACGAGACAAGCTTGGTGTTGTTCGAAAGGACCTCCCTCGAAAGGGGAAGTGATGCCGATGATACTATGGTATCCTGACCAACAATGAGTATCTCCATTAGGATTTAATATCCTAGGGTATTGATCATCTCTAGATAGATCCCAAAGGTCTAGTAAGGATAGTCTATTAGAGTACCTATTCATGTGTATGCCAGCTGTGGTCAATAGTGGTAGCTCCGTTAGGATTTTATATCCTAGGGAATATTTTGATTCCTGGGCAGATATCGAAGGTCCGATAAGGACAGTCTGTCATAGTACCATGTGGTATCTTGTTAGGATTTTATATCCTATGGAATAATATGATTCCTGGGTAGATCCTGAAGGTATGGTAAGGACGGTATGCCAGAGTACCAAAAAATGTTGTTTTTGTACCTGCCTCATTCTGTTTCCATATGATGATGATGTTTTTATATCAGCCTCGTGTTGATGATGTTGTTGTTTCAGCCTCGTGTTGTTGTATCATCTTGGTGCTATTTATGATGTTTTTGTATCTACCTCATGCTATTGATGATGGTGTACCAACCTCGGGTTGGTGATATTGTTGGTTTAATGCTATGCTAATTGATGTTGATGTTTCAACTTCATACAAATGATGGTGATGATGATGCTAATCCAGCTCCATGATGTGGACGATGATGATATTAATGATGATAACAAATTTCGATGATTTGTAGATATGAAAGTTATTGTTCCAGATGCTGATGATGTTGCTTCCCTCTCTCTCTCCCAATGATCTTGTATTGGGTTATGTCAGTAAAATACCCTTCTCATTAAGGGGGAGTGTTGAAATATAGTAACTTCGAAGAATATTCTAATTATATTTGAGTTATTATCTTATAGATCAAATCCCCTTTTGTGGATTGATCATGTCGGGTCCTGTATAAGACCAAATCCCCTTTTGTGGATTGGTCAAACCATATTTATATGGTGATATTTGTAAAGTCAACCCCTAGATTTTATAAAGTGGTTTTAACTACTCTTGGAAGAAGTCGTCCCTACTAAGTGAAGAGACATAAACCTAGCACCTCCTCACTAGTATTTATAAGTGAGGATGGCACCTCATTTGTTCACTCACTCACTCACACTTCTAGTGTGTATCTTTTGAAGGAAGCTACAGTTGCAAGAAGGAGAAGATAGGCGCATGCTCAGTCCTGGATTATTCTTGGTGGTTTGGTCTTAGTCTTGGCACTGTATTGGAAATCTATTATTGAGGAAGTTTTTGCTAGGTTTTATACCCCATGAGGATTTCCAAGATAAAATGATGTGTACCTTGTGATTGTGTTTATTTCATTGATCCTCTTTATGTTTTTGTTTTGGAAATGCATTGATAACCTAATAACAACTCTAAATTTAACAAATCTGACAGTAGATGCGTCGAGACAAGAGGATATCTAAGAGGAGATTTGGACTATTCGTTGTGAAGCATTAGGGAAGCTCCGAGATGCAACCTAGACCGTCGATCTGCCAGGATCTGAAGGAGGAAACACAATATATGGATCGTCAATATTTAGTTGAATGCCTAAGGTTCGATGTGGATGGTGCCACGTGTCATGATGTAGTTGGTGCACCCATTTTGCATAGTGATTTGGCATCTATAGACAAACTTCAGTGGGGAATATAAGTGCCACATGTCAGGTGGTGATAGTGCCACGCATCATGTAAGGGTGGCATCACATGTAAAAATAATTAGGTGTAGCTAAGAAGCTACGATGAAATCTTAGCCATCCATCACCCAAGCCTTAGAATTATATGATCTGTTGGAGGAGGGAGCCATCAAACCTGATGGTCGAAGTATGATGGGTATATTATCATGGAAACCCTCCTTTGGGAGGACCCTGATAGCAATGGAAGGAGACGATGGAGGTCCGATAAGCGTGGGATGAGGTGTGACATAGCAGGTGCCACGTTCATGCCACAAAGCATGGCACATATACTTGATAATCCATGACAGTTCCATGTAGGAGGAGACATATGATAGGGTTCCATGTGGATGACACATGGTAGAAAGGTGGCCTTTGGTCAACAAAGGCCGAGGACTTCAAGAATCCATAACTCTCAATCTAGAGCTCAATTTTGGGAAAAATTGTTGTCGTTGGAAATATCTTGACCAACAGAAGATGCTGGTGATATAAAAATGAAATTACGAGATGGATTAAGGGAACAAAATTTTAATACCCCATTCCCTTAAAATCTAACTAAGGGTTTGGGTGTCCTACAAAGTCATATCAGAGCAAGGTTCAAACACTAGGCCTAGATGGGCCAGAGATCAGTCACATGACTGGTATAACAAGGCCAAGATGAGCCTGTTAAAAAAAGTTTCCCTATGTTAAAGGCTCAATTACTATCTTCACTAACTTCTTGAGAAGAAGGACTATAGGTTGAAATTTTGTTTTAGAATTTCATACAACAAAAAAGTTGTATGCTGGATTACAACAAAATAATTATAAATTTTTCCTTATAGGAATGATAAATACTCCCATGAGTGGAAATGTAATAACGACAAATGATGGTAATATTTCAATCGAAGGGGCATAAATGATAGAGTTCTGTGGTAAGGCCATATGAGCTTAGGAATGGATGAGTTGAATTGTTTTATTTAAGTGAAATGTTGTCTGTCTGTTTGGGCAAGAAGAACCTCTTGCATTTGTGAATGACTGAAATGGAAAAATCATGTTAAGATCTGCTTAATAGCAAAGAGTGAATGAACTAATGATTGTAATGTTGCCTCGAAGCATGGAAAACTAGAACCTATGGCATTATGATGGTTGTTTATATGAGGGTTGAGACCCTTATGGAATAATTCCTCGTGGATCAAGGAATTGAGTATGGAATTGATAGAATCCTTGGAAATACTAATTACTGCTTGAATAAAATACTAAACCATGTATGTGTAATTCCTCATGATCAGAGGACTGATGAAAGTTTGTAATTTTAGTTTACTTGACCTGTAAGGGATGGAAATATGTGGCTAAGATAATATAGTTAAGCGAAAGTAAAGAAATAATCCTTTTGGATTGTTGCTAATCCTCAAAGGAGGTAGAATGATATGGGAATGTGAGAAAATTTATAAGCTCATAGCTGTATTAAGAAATGTATATGCCTATTAACCTAAAGGCATGTCTATGTAGATGAATGCAAGAGGAGACAATTGAAATATAAATGCATTGTAGGCATGAGTAAAATGATTGGTGCACATAGGTATATGCTGTAATGCATATGATAATGAGTAAGCATGTATGTAACATGTAAACAAACTTAGTATGACCTGTGATGGGTTGTAAAGTGTGGTCTGCTGATGAGTAATTTAATTAAGGATGAATTGATATCAGTAGGGAAGCTAGCAACATAAATAAAAACATTGACAATGATGTTTTCATATAATCCTATGAGATTAAAAGCTATAATAAATAAATGAAGGAGCTGATCCAAAATATGGTTAAGGGAGTGCTTGGACATTCCCAAAAGACCGCTAGATCAAACAACATCCAAAGAAGGATGATAGACATAAGTATGGCTTAATGTACTCAAGTAATAGTGGGAGGGAATTCGGTAAGGGTTCCCTTGGTAAAGGTATGTTTACCAAGAAAGAGTAGGCATGAAAATAGACTGGGAGTGGTTATCTTGTTGGCTTGGGTAATGTTGTAACTATCCATATGAATTCTGATTTGTGGAATATTTTTGTAATAGGAAGGGGAAAGAGTGGCCCTTGTTGGATGTTGCCATGTAGAGAGGGAAATATCATTATGAATTATGATTGTGAGAATGGTAATGTGATTTAATGTAAGCCTTCACTAAAAGAACACTAATAACAAAGTTAAAATATCAATGTGTATGGATGAAATAGAGAAAGGTGCAAACAATAAAATTGCATGCTGACAATCAATATGTGTATATAGGTATATGCTTGAGTGCATGGGTTAAAAGGTTTCCTAGTATGAAAACTGATATTAAGACCAAATAAATATGAATATGAATGATATAAGGATGTGCAAGAAATGCACCTATATGGTGTACAAATACACACACACACACAGACACACACACATATACATGCATATATGCTCAAAGGCATGGTATAAATACCTGATTAAGTGAACCGTGAGGCAAGGATTGTGCTTACTCGTATCGGATAATTCTATAGATGCACGGCTAACCCTATTTTGAGAGGTATGGTTGTCTCGGTTGAATGTAAAATTGAAGGGGGTTATATGCCACCCTTTAGAAAAGTTAGTGTAAGTATTGAAAGAGAAATGAGCAAGAAAGTGCTCTGTTGTTGTTATGAAATAAAAAATGAATACTCCTTTGATAAATTACATGAGAAGGATTGTGAATAATCATGAATTTAATAATTTTAAATAAATGTGTATGTGAAATTTTAAAGTGTGCCTATGGTGGACACACACACTATGTTGATGCATGTGGTTGAATACATACAAGCACATTATGAATGCAAATTGATTGTAAATAGATGCACATGTTTGAATGTGTAGTTGAATGCATTCATGCTCAAATTCCTTTGGGATATTGGGTAAACAACTGAAATGGTAAAGAGGATGCTAACTCATGGGTTGAGAGAATTTCAGGAAATGACGAATATATATAACAAGGATGATTACATGCTAAGATGGTTCCATGTGAAGGAACTGTGTAGAAAATTATGATTAATGGGACAAATCCATAACATTAAATGACTGCTAGAAATGCAGAAAGTAGGCTACAAAGATTGTTCACATAAGAATCATGGATTACATTTTGAAACATAATGCATGAATGGAAAATTGACATATGTTTGAAACTTCACAACCCTGATTTTATTTGGTAAATGCATAAAATACATTGACTCATAATTAAATTGTGAGATAGTTGGGGATGTTGTAGTATTTGTTACATACAAGAAAGGTAAATATAAGCTTGATTGAAGACTGCTCAAGGAAAAGAGCAGAAAAATCCCAAAGGGGACAGATTTCATAAGCAATAAATGGGAAAAGGAGGAACACTTTCCTCACTTTAAATAAGTAGAGTTGTGTACTTTAAAAATAACAACTGTGATAACAAGTACCACTAGTAAAAGAAAAATAAACTAATGAATATGTTTAAATAAAATAATCGTGGTTAAAACATGTTATGCAAAGGCAATGAAGCCTTGGAAATAGTTCAGTAGAATTAAAATTTATGGCTGTGTAGTAGGAGTTGGACAAGAGAAGAGTCCCTTGACTCATTTCTTATTGTTTATCATGCTTCTCTAGAATGAGAGGAATGAAATGCTAGTTTTGTAAATAATTATAGTATGAGAATGCTGATGTTTGTGTATGCACATCTAAAAGGTTGATTATGTTTGCACTCAGAAAAACATTGTGAATAATGTAATGTAATGTAATATAATACTAGGAAATATATGAAATCGTTTTCTAATTTAAATGCTACAAAACATGCATTTTAAGGTAATATGACAACTGATGTAAATTGTGAATGTGATGATACATGATTAGGAAATGACTGGAGCTATTGGGAAAGGCCAACTGCCAATGATGGTCATCCTCAAGCAGAGGAGAAGTACACGAAGGCTGCTGATAGAAACAAATTATGAAAGAACTTTGGGAAATCCATAGGAAGCAAAATTGATGAGGTAATATTAGAGAGAGTGCTAACATACACAACATGTAGAAAATGATTCATATCTATCTAGAATGAGAATTAAAAAGGATTGGTTAAGAATCCATTATGAAAAAAAAATATTATTTTAATAAAATGAAAATAATTTTGAATGGTTGTTATATGTCATTGATACCCAAACATGGGTATGATTCAGGAAAGAGAGACTTGAAGGATAAAGGGAGGAACCTATAGTCAAGGATGATTGAGACTCTTGCAAGAAATTCATGAACAAATATTCCATGAACACATTGACCAAACTAGGAGTGATTGGGAACAAAAGTGCTCATAAGAAGCACATTTCTTAAATGCATTAAGGAGATGCAAGTGGTAAGAGTATGGGAATATATAGGATTGACCATTGTGGAAAATGTATCTTCCAGTAATATATGAATTTTTAGAATGGTAAATAAGGGAATTAGGTGGCCAGGAATATTGGTACCTTGATTGTCAAAAAAGAAGAAGAGAGAAAGCTGGAAGGATTTCGTATGAAAATTTTAATTTCATACCTTGTTGAGTTGAGGTTATGATCAAGTCAAGGAAAGAGGAACGATCCTACTGTAATAATGAACATGCATAGATAATTCCTATGGTGAGAGGTGGACTGAGATTCCAACACACCATAGCAAGGTGACTAACATAAAATGTGGTAATCTAAAATCAATACAAGGGTGCATTATGTGTGAATGTGGCCATTGGCATTGCCACATTGATTAAATTCATTTAATGACCAAATTGCATATGGGAAAGTGTGGTATGCTGAAACAATGCATGCTTGAGGAATGATATATTTCCTTCTTACTTTATGTTACATGTCAAAATTGCTAAGTATC
>JZKD02S1998989.1:13946-30936 GCA_000966675.3 Picea glauca
CCCTACCTCAAGGGTTTCTATAATAAAGTTGTGATTTTCTATATTGTTCTTGTGTATCTATTGTGGTTCTTTTGTATTCAGCTATTTGGATCTTAACAATCATCCACACTGATCATAAGCCACTATATTTCATGCAAACACAGGGAAAATTGCAGAATGTTCGCCATCAAAATTGGTCCACATACTTGCAACAATTCCACCTCGACATCAAGTATAAAATAGGAAGCACCAATCACATCGCTAATTGCCTCAGCGAACCACCAGTCGTGACACTCACCACGGTGCTAGACTCTTGTGGCCATGAGACCTATGGATGGCCCCAACTCTATGAGACAGACCCTGACTTCGCCACCACCTACCAAATGTTGGGTGCAAACACAGTTGTTGATAATTTCCATCTTCAGGATGGGTTGTTGTGTCATCTGGGCCATATCTGTGTTCCAGCAAGCGAGTGAGTGAAGATTACCTGAGAATCCCACTATAGTTAGGTGGCAGGACACTTCAATGTTGAAAATATAGTGGGGATGCTACAAAAACATTTCTACTGGCTGAAACTTCGACAGGAGGTCAACAAGTATATCAGGTCCTGCACTGCTTGCGTTATTGCCAAACTGATCACTAAGAAACAGGGCCTGTACACCCCTCTTCCTACTCCTGATAGGCCACGGGAATCCATATCAATGAACTACATGTCGAGCCTCCTGTCCACAAAGTAGGGAAATGACTGTGTTTTTGTGGTTGTTGATCGCTTTTCTAAGATGGCGATTCTAGTTGCCTGCAAGAAGAGCATCATAGTAGAGGCCACTGCCAAGATATTCTTTGAACGAGTCTGGGTACATTTTGGAATCCCACAAACCATTGTCTTAGATCAGGATAGTCAATTTCTCAGCACATTCTGGTCGAGCCTCTGGTCATTACTGGACACCAAGCTCACCAAATCCACGACCTTCCACCCCTAGATAGATGGCCAAACCAAGGTTGTAAATCGAATGATTGTGCATATCCTTCGCATGTATAATTCAAAGCACCCCTGCACATGGTATGAGAGCCTTCCCTATGTCCAACATAGCTACAACTGAGCCCTTCATAGCTCAACTGGCCACAACCCATTTTAGGTGGGGTTGGGATTCCAACCATTGGGTCCCTTAGATGTTGCACTTCCCCTTGCGGTCACCTCGACCGACTCATCTCTTGCTCCAACTAAAGTTGACAAAGCTACCTGGTTCATTGAGCGAATCCAGCACATTCGCCAACAAGTTTAAGATATCTTACAGAAGTTCAATGACAAGTACAAACAACGCCATGATCAACATCAGGTGCCACATAAGTTTCAGGTGGGCGACAAAGTTTGGTTACAGTTGCAGAAAGAATGCCTTATAGGACCCCATCAGAAGCTTCTCCCACTCCATTATGGGCTATACACTATCACCAAGGCCATGGGGGATAATGATTTTGAGCTCAACATTCCTCCTTTCCTTGGCCTGCACCCAGTGTTCAATGTGGACCTCCTTCGGCCTTATTTTCCACCATTATTGGACACCTCAGACGTAGCAGAACAATTGACACCAACAGAGCTCAACCTCGACTGCATACAACATGCATCCAATGACCAGATTGTGGACACACAGATCAAGGGAACTCGATAACAAAGGATCCAACTTTATCGAGTCGTCAAAGTAGGGTAGCTCCTGCACCAAGGCAAGTGGCTCACTTGGGGCCAAATTCAGCAGAAATTTCCTCATCTGATGGGGGAACTCAACACAATGGAGACCATTGCTTCCTAAGGAGGGAGGATTGATCCAAGTGGATATCAGTGGCCACCCACCTTTTCCAGCTAGCTCAAAACAACATTCTAGCAATTTTGATAATTTACTATTTTTAGTAGTTTTTTGGGTCGTGAACTTCCGGAGCCGTTTTGAGGCCCTAAACGACGTTTTTTGGGGTATGTTGCGATTGAAAATTTTCATCATGAAATTTTGTGCAACTATTGTAGTCCTCAGATAGATATTTCCAATGGGGTATCATACGCCTAAAACGGAGATCATATGCAAAAGTTACGACCCAGGGCAGTTGATGTATTGACTTACCTAAACACGTCCCACATGACTTTTGGCGCTTCATCTCCTAGGGTTAGGGTTTTGGATGTCTAGGGTTTTTTGGCATTCTTTTTTATTGTAAAAAGGCCTTNCTTTTCGAGCTAGCTCAAAACAACATTCTAGCAATTTTGATAATTTACTATTTTTAGTAGTTTTTTGGGTCGTGAACTTCAGGAGCCGTTTTGAGGCCCTAAACGACGTTTTTTGGGGTATGTTGCGATTGAAAAATTTCAGCATGAAATTTTGTGCAACTATTGTAGTCCTCAGATAGATATTTCCAATGGGGTATCATACGCCTAAAACAGAGATCGTATGCAAAAGTTACGACCCAGGGCAGTTGATGTATTGACTTACCCAAACGCAGCCCACATGACTTTTGGCGCTTCATCTCCTAGGGTTAGGGTTTTGGATGTCTAGGGTTTTTTGGCATTCTTTTTTATTGTAAAAAGGCCTTCAGATCCTCATTGTAATCATATTCTTGCGAAGGAGCGTAGCCATCACATCTCTTCTCAGAGATAAGCCACCACCATTCCAACAAGCTTGTTTTCGCTGCATTTTACAATTTCCATCTTATTTCTTTATTGAATAGAAAACCAGTTTTATTGTATCTCTGTTATTTTGTTTTAAGCACCTGTTAATAATATGTATTCATTTCGTTCTTCTCATAAAATCCGGATCATGGGTCTTGTACTTATGGGTTGGATTCCTCACATATTGGTTGGTGTTGAGATATGCAGATTGGGTCTTGCAATTGAGAGTTGGTGCTCTCTTTGAGTTAGTGATATTTTTAGTTGGTGTTGTTAAAACCTGAGATTGTAGTCTCCTGTAACATATAATACAAAAATATTAAGCATATAGTTGGTTCTCTTTGTGTTCATTATTGTGAAGGTTCAAAGTTCTTTATTGTTGATGTATGTTGTTGAGATATGTTTACATGCAAGAAACTAAGTGTGAATGGAACAAATGAGTAAATGGTGATTTCTAACTAAAGTTTTAAAATAAGTGTAAAAAGAGCCTCACACTAATTCACTCCCCCCCTCTCAATGTGGTTGGTGTGTCCAAAAATTGGTATAAGATAAGATCTTCATTATAAGCCTTACACACTTGAAGGAGATCCATGGACACACAAGTAGAAGAATGTTGTGTAGAATAATCTAACTGTTATATTATAGATGAAGAGGAAGATTTGTTGAAGCTCAAAGATAAAGTTTTAGATGTGTTAGAAGATGAAAAATATACTTTTGATCCTGATTTTGATCTTGATGAATAAATTAAGGAAGCCCTAGAAAAGTACCAAAGGCATATCGTGGCACTAAGACAAATACTCATGAAACAAGGAGAAGAGATCAAGAGACTAAAGACTGATATAATTAGTCAAGCATAAGAAAAGAAGAAGGTAGATGACGAGCTTAGAAAAATCCTTGAAGTAAATGTCAACATGAAGACCCAAATTCAAGAATCTAGAAGGAAAGCAGAGAAGTCAAACATGTTCATGAACAATTCAACAATTCTTGATGAAATCTTGAGTTGTCAAAGATCACCTAATGATAAATACGGTCTTGGATACAACAAGGAAACAACACACTTTGAAGTTATCAATTCTAAGAAGCATGATGTAAGTGATTCATTTTCAAAAGGTGGAAGTAAAGAAGCAGGTCCTACACAAAGAAAATTCAGAAGAGAGACACCTTCAAGGCGGATACTAAAGCAAAGGTATGAAAATATTTTTCATGGTCATTGTTTCTCATGTAATGAATTTGGTCACAAAGCTTTGGACTGTAGACATTATGCAAGGAAATATGTTGGAATATTCAAAAACATCTTAAGATATTGGATATGTAATCATGTGGGACACATTGCTGCTCATTTTCACACCATGAGATGTTACAGGTGCAGTGGGTTTAGCCACAAAACTCAGGATCGCTAGAATTCAAGGAGACAATCAATGATGAGTGCTTCATATAGCATGGAAAGAAGAGAAAATGTAACTTGGAAGGAAGAAAATGTTGAAAGGATGGAAGATCAAAGTACAAGTACAGAGAAATCATGACAATCTTAAAAGTGGATGAAAAAGACTGAAGAACCAGACATGAATGAAGGAATACATAATCAAGAAATCTTCACTCTTTCTGAAGCATATGCGGGATCCTGTGGGAGAAGTCACGTACATACATGAGGTGAACTATAGAAATTTCGTGTACACACGTGAGATGTCCATGGAAAAAGACACATACCTATGGAAAAATCCTCAAGAAAAGGAGTGTACAGATGAGTTGCAACATGGTTTGATGGTTTGAGGAGTGTACTCTGTTTTGCAGGATTTGACATGGTTTGTTGCAGGTTTTCATGATTATATTCTTGCATGTGTGTTCGATGTATGTATGGTGATGACATATGGTTGAGTGTTGAAGCTTATCTATGTTGGATGCATGGTACACAATTTAGTGTGTGGAGTGATGCATTCTTGATAAGGTATATTGTTGGTTATGTTCCGAGAGATTTTATGGCACCTTTTCTATGAGATATATCATGATGATGTGATGCTAGATAGAGATATATCATTGATATATTGAGGGACACTCTTAGTACATGTTTAGAGGTACTATTTTCTTCTCAGTACTTGTTGTAGTGAATGGTTTTTGAGGCAGATATTTTATGGTACATATGTGAGCTCCATTGATAAATATTATGATGTATTGTTAGAGGCATATTTGTTGGATGTCTTGGAGCATGCATTTGGCATGTGTTTGAGCTACATATTGGGACATGTAGTTGATGAGTTGATGAGGTGGTTATGTTGTACATAATTCATGAGTCATAGATTGATCTATAGTTGATGCATGATTGGTACATACTTGGTACATTGGTTGAGACACTTGCTAGCAATATGATTGGCACATGGTTTATGGTTGATATGACATACATGTATGGGAATACATATTTATTGTGGTTCATCTTTTTGAGGTTTGGTTCATGGTTGATGCACTTTCTTTGGTACATGATGTATGGGATGATATAGTTGAGCTGCTTGGTTGATATATTGATGGTTGAGATACATGGTTGTGGCACTTGGTTCATGGTAGAGGAATATCATGAGTGATATGACACTTGTTTGAGGCACATGGTTGGAATGTTGATAGAAGAATATGGTTGGTACAAGGTTGACACATTTTCTTAGCATATGGTTGATACACTCCATTGATGATATATTATGGTATATTGCATGGTATTGATGTACATGGGTGTTGTGAATGGTTGGCACACAATATGGAACATGATGTACATGATTGATGTTTTTTTCATGATTCTCTATTCATTGTTGACATATCTTTTGCTTCATGATGTATGGTATGGCATGAGTTTAATGCATGGATAAGTCCAAGGATCGCCATATCAAGAGAAGATCATTCTTGAGAAGTTGATCTATGTTCTGGTTGAGAAGTATCATTTGCAGCAAAAGCAAATTGTAGTGGTAGCATATTTCTCATATTGCAGAGAAGATAGGTGGAGACATACCCACATGGGGAGTTATTCTTCTTCCCATGATAGGTTGCAACAACATGATTCTAGGAGGAGAGATGATTGGAAAAGATGGCATCATCATTGCATCAAAATGATATTCCTTGTCCAAAGGGGGAGAGATTATTCAAAGGAATCTCAAAGGAATCTAGATAGGGGGAGGGGCCCCAAGGAGAGTTTAGGCACGGGGAGCAACCCCAAGGAGAGAACTACCCTTTTCCATTGATGTCAAAGGTGGAGAGATAGTTACATTGATGTGGCGATATGAACATTGATGAGAAGCGATGATCACAGAGGGAGCATGAGCATTGCCATGTCCAAGTGCTTATGCCAAAGGGGGAGATTGTTGTACTATGTTGTCATTGATTTCAAAGGATTGATGTCTAAGAGTTGATGTCATAGTGATGTGTTTGTATTATTGATATATTTATTATTGGTCATATGGTCATTGATGTAATTTTTGTCAAAGGGTTGATGTCAAGTGGTGTCATAATGATGTGTTGATATTAAAGGGATTTTTATCATTGATGTTATGTCGTGGTTGATAAGAATAACCAAATGGATAAACTCCAAAGTGGTCCCCTTATGGTGAAATCCCTCATGGGAAGACACTCTTAGATAAATTTCTCAAAGTGGTCCCCTTATGGTGAAAACCCTCACAGGAAGATGCTTTGTGAAGTCCAAATGGTTAGGTGGTTGAGTAGCCTAGAAATGTGGTTAGGAAACCCAATTTTTATTGAGAATAATGTAATGAAGATCAATGAATTTGTAGGAGAAACTATTCTAGATGGATAGTATATGTCATGTCATTTCTGGTGATATGTGGAATGTCACATAACTTCTCACGGTTAGATAATTATTTCCATGTGAAGTTGGAGAAACCTCATGAGTTATCTAGAAGCCCCTAGAAGGTCAAATAAGTCAAGAAGGTCAAAGAAGTCAAATTATTCTAGAAGATCCTAGAAGACGTTGACCAGTCAAAGTGTTTATTCATGGGTTAAGTGGTTGCAACAAGAAAAAAATAAAAGATAATTTATTTGCAACTAGAATTGGAGAGTTTACTATTTGTGGATAAAGTGGTTGTAAGTGGACAAAGTGGTTAGAAGTGGGTTAGCCCCAAAAGAAGGTATTTGGGTAAGTTGGTTAGAAGGTAACCCTTAGAGGAAGTTGCTTGGAGAAGTATAAATAAGAGAGAAAGTGTCTCTTATGAGTATGATCTTTGAGAATATTGAATATCCATTTGTGAAAGGTTATTTGGGCATGTATTATTGATAGAGTAAATTCGCGACAGAAAAGTCGCGGTAGAAGAATCGTGGTAGCATAATTGCGGTAGCAGAATCACGACAACAAAACTGCGGAAACATAATTGTGGTAGTAGAATCACGATAGAAAAACCATGGAAGCATAATTGTGGCAGTAGAACCGTGGCACCAGAATCACGACAGAAAAACCACGACAACATAATTGCGATAACAAAATCGTTACAATAGATTTGGCAGTTGCAGAAAGTTGACAGTTCGGTAACGACATCGGATTTTCATATTGGAATTATTCCAATTGTTGCATAGTATGGTATAGGTCTTGATGATTTCTATGGGATTAAAGGTATGGTTTTGGCACATGGTCTTGTGTAAGGGTTTATGGTATTGGTTTATGGGGAGTATGGTGTATTTCTAGAGGTATCTTGTTGGTTAACTTGGTGATATTGTGCATATGGTTGATACTTGACTTGATGATTGATATTTGTGAGTATATCATATTTGGATGATGAGATTGATGAGACAGGTTGAGGTGATAGGTTTTATTATGCATAGTTGATGCACCTGTATTGGTATAGAATGTTGGTACAGTTTGACATATTGCTTTTTGTCTACAAGTTGGGTCTTGTACTTGAGGGTTGGATTCCTCACAACTGTGTTGGTGTTGAGATATGCAGGCTGGGTATTGCAATTAAGAGTTGGTTATGTCTTTGATTTGGTGCTCTTTTTAGTTGGTGCTAATAAAACTTGAGATTGTAGTCTCTTGTAACATATAATGCAAAAAACTTAAACATATATCTGGTGCTCTTTGTGTTCATTATTATGATGGTTCAAAGTTATTTATTGTTGATGTATTTTGTTGAGATATGTTTACATGCAAGCAACTAAGTGTGAATGGAACTAATGATTAAATGGTGATTGATAACTAAAGTTTTAAAATTAGTGTAAAAAGAGTCTCACACTAATTCACCCCCTCGTCCCTTTAGTGTGGTCGGTGTGTCCAACAGAATTAATCCTTTTTCTCTTAACTTTTAACTTGTGGGGATTCTCCAGGTTCTCCTTAGGAGGGTTTGTTTCTTTATCATCTCTTGAGTTATTACTTTGAAATTTTCTTGTGTGAGATGTCTTGGGTTGAGGATTTGTCCTTGGTAGAGAATTTATTCAAGAAACAACTAGTGACTGAACATTTTTCTCACTCGAGGGCTTACCTCTTTCCTTATGGTTCTCTATGGTACTTATGAAAATTTATATATCTTTAGAGTCTCTATCGACTTCTTGATTATTTGGATTATGGCTAGAATTCTCCTCTTCTCCACTTACGACTGAATTTATGAGTGCATGATTGAGACCAATTGAATTAAAATGATTATAAAAAATATGACTAGGGTCAAAACCCTTGATTTCCTCTGCATATCTCAAGTTGGAATGGTCGAAATAAGAAACATATTCGTCAATCTTGGAAATTACTCTGAGAATAATTTCACCAACTTTCCACGGGAGAGGTATCAACTATTTTTTTCTTTTCTCAGAGAAAGTGTGGAACCATAATTTATATTGTCTACCTACCTCAATAATAAACAACTTGTCAGATATATAATATGGAAGAAAAATAGTTTTTTTGATAAAGCATAAAACCTTGATGGTATTTTAATCCTCCATTTTTCAAGAATTCATTTTCCTTCCAGAAAATTCCACGCTTCTAATGATAGACAGGAAGTGTCTTCCCCAAATAAAAAATTCTTGAATTTAGACACAAAATCATAATATACTTCATAGAAATGATGGCTGAATCTCTACCTCCATAAATCTTGATACCACATGGTCACATGGTCCACCTTTATTTTCATTCTTAGGGAAATGTTTAAACCCTAAAAAGTATGACAATATGTAATGTAAAATATCAAATAATATGACATATAAAACTTTTTCTTAGTCTTGAAATTTGTCAACAGTGCAGTAATTTCATTCGAAATAATCTTTTCCCAGTTGAAGATTGCATTTTCGTAAACTAAAAAATTCAATATATACAATGCCAATCGGGGAATGGTTTATGTAGAGTCTTGGCCAACAATTCAAGAAAACAAACATAAAATTTCTTTATAAGTATTTTTTAAAGAAATTACTTGAATTCTGGATATATATTCAGGCATTGATGCAGGGTCATGCAAATATTCTTGAAGAAGTTTGATTCCATTGTTTTTTTCTTTTTAGAAAATTTCTGACTTCCTCCCATGTGTAAACCAGGTTTGGCTCTAGAAATTTAAACATCTCTCTAAATATTGAAGGTGCCAAGGAAACAAGAGAACTACTTTGCAATGTGATAAGCCTTATGTTTTGGATAAACTTTTCAATGCAGTAGGTGACAATATCTTTTCATTCAAAGACTTCTGGAACACATCCTTCTAGAACTATCCCTGAGGTCCACACCTCGTTGTTCTATTTACCTAGAAAATTTGAATAATACCAATATGTCTGGGACCAATGATAGTTTCGGTCTTCTCTAGCAAAGAGGTTCAAGGTATCTCCATAGAATTGTTGTTTTCTTATGACTAACTTCGCGGAGATGGCCAAATTATCTTGTAATATTACTTTGCACAATAAAATGATTTTAAGCTATATTTTCTTTTGATGGAAACATTAACTCAAAATAAATATGAATGGCCTTGGTATAAGCACCATTAATTAACGACCACTTCATAAATAAATTTAATAGTTAATTCTATAAGGATAACATTAAATGTGACATCGATAAATGTGAAGGAAGAAACATGTAATGACGGATATTTGAAGTGAGCGATTAGGATGAAAAAGCAAGTTCATGAGTATGAAGGTCCGCAAGTCTGAAAGTATGAATGGATGAAATGGCTAAGTGTTGAAATATGTCGGGCAGATAGTGGGGGAAGTGGAGGTATAGCACGTAGGTACAAGAGTCCAAAAGTTCGCAAACATAGTGAAAACAACTAAGTGTGGTAATATTGTCACAACAAAGAAAGGGAAAAAGAGGGGAATATGATATATGGGGGAAGGGAAAATATATAAGGGGAATATAAGAGTTAAGAAAATAAAACGGGAAAAATAGAAATAAAGGGGATGCACAAAAAGGGTTCAACAATGTTATAGGTAGTATCTACACACTAGGAGTTTTGATGTAGTTTTATTCAAGAGTGAGATTGGGCTACTACAAAGAATATCCTATAGGATGAAGTGAAGATTGTGTTATGTGGACCAGCCTGGGGTGGATGGGGACATTACATTCTGGTATCAGAGTGCTTGGTTCAACATTGGACTTGTATGGGAAAGAGATCAACATGAAATATACATGTGCGTTGAGTATTGGTTTTGCGCAGTACATAATTTATTTTGCGTGGAAAATCATTGGTGCACAGTGTAGAGTGTGATGCGCGAAAAAAAAAAACAACAACAATAATGCGCAGGTGTGCACACTAGAGTTGGATGTTAAAAATCATCCAAAGGGAAAAAAAAAAAGGATTATGACAAATTGTGCATACCTTTCATAAAATTGTCACATTAATTAGTCTAACAAAACTTGTTGAATGCACTTTTTGTAGAATTAACAACAATTAGTTTGGAGAAGGATCAACACAAAGATCAAAATCATGGCAGGTGTGAAGAGAACCTATAGTCAGGATGAATAAATGGAAAGGTTGTACGCTGGTATGGGTGTTGAAGGTACATAATCCAAAGGACATAGGGGCATCTTAGGAGAGAGAATGAAATTTGTAGAAACCATAAAAAGTTTTCAAAAGGAAGTCCAAAGTTATAAATCCAATAACAATAGGCTTATGAAATCCAAGGAGGAACAAGAAGGATTCAACATTAAGTTTCTACAAATCTTGGAAAGAATTGAGAAAAAAATAGATAAGGAGACAGAGACAAGTAGGTTAGGAAGACATAGATCTCATGATGAGGGAAGAAAAAAAAAAGGGATGACAAACATATCCATCACTCTCCAAGATGTTCAACTGGTAGATCGCACAGTAGTTTGAATCCATCTCCTGTTAGAAAGTATAAGAGAAGGAATGGGGTGGATGAGATAGAGGGGAAAATGAATAAGATAAAGCCTCCTACTTTTGATGGTGAGCATAAGAAGGATGAGGGTGCAGAAACCTGGTTGCTGGGTATGAGGAAATACTTCCAACTACATAATTACTCCTCGCAGGAAGAAGGGTGAATTTCCATTTATCATCTCAAGGGGAAAAAATAATGTGGTGGGATCAGTATGTGAAAGTGAAACACATTGATGAGAAAAAGATTACTTGGAGGGAATTCAAGTGATATTTTGAAAAAAAATATTTAACCAAGCACTAATACGATAGGAAATTGAAGGATTTCTTTGAACTCAAGATTGGGAGCATGACCATAGATGAGTACAAAGAAGATTTTTAGAGCCTTTGAAATATGTACCTTTTATCAAGGATGAACATGTGAATATTCAAAGGCACATGAGTGGGCTTCCATCATTTATAAGCGATAAGATACAATATGATGATCCCAATACATTGGAAGAAACTATAAGAAGAGATAAGTGTCTTTATGAACAGGAAAGGGGAAGATTGACCTTCCAAAAGGATTGGGAATACAAGATGAAAAACAAGGTGGAACATAGGAAGAAGGGGACTAAGACACCATTTTTTAGAAATACTATGCAGGGACAACCAATTTCCAAGGAACCCAGAATAACTAAGGGAATGGAAACCAAACCCAGGAAACAACCAATGAAGTGTTGGGGTTGCGATGGAAATCATATGTTTAGAGATTTCCCTCAAAGAGTTGAAAAAGAGAGGATTGCACACAATGTACGACAAGATGCGACAGTTGAATACATGGGTAGAAGTGTACCTAGAATTTATGCATCCTTGGACAACAAGCAAACTGAGTTTCAGTCGCACATGATCAAGGTGGAAGGTAAGATTAATGACCAACCCATTGCTATTTTAATTGACTCAGGATCTAGTCATAGTTATCTAGATCCTAAAATGGTGGAAAGATTCTAATTGCCAAGAAACAAACTTTGAAAACCTTGGTTGATGCAGCTAGCTATAGGGGAAAAAAGGAAAATTAATGAGATGGTCAAGACATGTCTGATGGAAATGAATGGACTGTAGGAAAAAGATGATTTGAATAATATTCCTTTGGGCTTATACGATTTCCTCATTGGCATGGATTGGTTGGAAGAGGACCATGTTGTCCTAGATTATTACAATAAAGCATTTACTTTCCTGGACGAGAAAGGAAATTTGAGAACAGTTCAAGGAATTCCAAGAGTTGTGAATTTCAGAGAAATTTCAGCTTTGCAATTTAAGAAAATCTATAGGAAGGGATTTAAAGTATTCACAATGCACATGGAAGAGGCACCTGAGGATTAAGTGCCAAGTGTGGAAGACTACACAATGCTAAAGTAATTTGAGGATGTATTTAAAGAGATATTGGGGTTTCCACCGAAAAGAGATATCGACTTCTCTATAGATATAATGTTGGGGACAACTCCTGTATCCAAGACTCCTTATAGGATGAGTACACCAGAATTCAAAGAGTTTCATAAGCAACTTGAAGAGCTTCTGAAGAAGGGGTGTATACGCCCAAGTGTGCCATCTTGGAGTGCACCAATTTTGTTTATGAAGAAGAAGGATAGTATGCTGAGAATTTGTATGATTTTAGACAGTTGAACAAGGTAACAATGAAGAACAAGTATCCTCTTCCAAGGATATATGATTTGTTTGATGAACTAAGGGGAGAAAATGTATTTTCCAAGATTGATCTTAGATATGGATATCACCAGGTGAGAATAAATGAGGAAGACATCAATAAAACTTCCTTCAGAACAAGGTATGGTCATTAAGAATTCACAGTGGTGTCATTTGGGTTGTTAAATGCACCAACTGCCTTCATATTTTTAATTAATGGAGTTTTGAAAGATTACTTAGATAAGTTTGTCATTGTATTTCTGGATGACATACTTATTTACTCCAATTCTGAAGAATATCATGAGAAACACTTGAGGATGGTGTTGTAGGTATTGAGGGAGAATCAAATTTATGCAAAGATGATAAAGTGTTCATATTACTAGAGGCAAATTCATTACTTGGGTCATATCATTTTAGAGGAAGGAATAGTTGTGTACCTAGAGAAGATAAAAGGCATTGAGGAATGGCCAACACCAAGAAATGTCACAGAAGTGAGATCCTTTATGGGACTTGCAGGTTATTAAAAAAGTTGTATTGAAGGATTCTCATAGATTGCACACCCAATCACATCCCTGTAGAAGAAAGATGCATGATTTGAGTGGACTTTGGATTGTGCAATGAGCTTTCATCACTTGAAAAGTTTGGTGACAAGTGCGTCAATTTTGAGAATTGTTGATCTTGATGCAGACTTTGTGATGTGCATGGATGCATGCAAGGAAGGAATCAATGGAGTCCTAAGTCAAAATGGACATGTGGTATGTTACAAATCAAGGAAGTTGAAAGAGTATGGAAGGCTCTATTCTACTCATGATCTAGATTTGGCAGCTATAGTGCATGCCTTGAAGATGTGGCAACATTATCTCATGGGTAAAATATTTGAGCTCAGAACAGACCATTATGGTCTGAAATATTTTTTGGACAACCAAGTTTATATGCCAGACAAAGTAGGTGGTTAGAATTCCTCAGTGAGTATGACTTTGACATAAATCATATCAAAGGAAAAGAGAACAAGGTAGCTGAAAAAATCAGTAGGAGGTTGCATGAGATGCATGCTACAACCATTAGCATGTGCTAGACATATTTGTATGATAGAATTTTAGAAATTTTCAAATCAGATCCGTGCTATATGGACAGAATTATAAAGGTGAACTTACAACAAGGTATTTCACATCAGAATTTAGAAGGTTATGAGCTAAGAGAGGATGAGATCCTCATGTATAGATGTAGAATCTATGTCCCAAGAGGTCATGAGTTGAAAATCCTGATATTTTTAGAGATGCATAAGGTTCCTTATGCCGGACATCTAGGTTACCAAAATATAATTATTGCAATAATGAAGCAATATTGTTGGCTAGGTATGAAGAAGGAAGTTGTTGATTTTATTTCTAGATGTCTTGAAAGTCAGAAGGTTAATACTAAGAACATACATCTACTTGGTTTTCTAAATCCTTTTCCCATTCCTGAGTGAAAGTGGGAAGTTATAATGATGGATTTTATAACCAATCTACCCAGATCATCCAATCAACACGATTCTATTATGGTGGTGGCAGATAAGCTCACTAAAGTTGTTCATTTTATTCCAGTGAAGTCAACGCATAAGGCAGCCGACATTTTTGAGATATACATGTGAGAAATTTCCAAGATGCATGGTGTACGTTAGAAAATTGTGTCTGAAAAATATTCCAAGTTCATCTCAAAACTTTGGAAAGGGCTATTTAGGGGATTTGGAACAAATTTGAATTTTAGCACAACATATCACCCTGAGACAGATGGTGAGACAGAGAGAGTAAATTGGGTGATTGAAGACATGATGAGGATGTATGTGATGGATAATCCATCAAAATGGGAAGACTACTTACATTTGATAGAGTTTTCTTACAACAATGGATATCAAACATATTTGAAGATGAGTCCATTTGAAGCACTGTATGGTAGAAGGTGAAACACTCCTGTGAGTTGGGATAATCCAACATAGTGCACAATAGTTGGGAAAAATATACTCCGAAAAATGGAAGAACATATGATAAAGATGAAGAAAAATCTAAAATCTTCCCAAGAAAGACAAAAAAACTATGCAGACAAAGACCAAAATTTTAGAGAATTTAAAGTGGGTGACCATGTGTTCCTAAAAGTAAAAGCAAGACGAAGTTCCCTGAAGTTGGGGAATTGATCTAAGATAGCAACATGATATTGTGGGCCATTCAAAATAATAGAGAGGATTGGTCATGTCACATATATGATGGCTCTACCGACATCGTTGAGTATTCATATTGTATTCCATGTTAATTTACTTAAGAGGTATATACCTGATGCTAATGATGTCATTGATTGGAATGTGATTCAGGTGGAGCAAAAGGGATATTTCTAAGTTCAACCAGTGCACATATTGGATCAGAAAGTCAAGACACTCCAAAATCATGTAGTAAGGCTGGTAAAGGTCCAATGGACATGGTATGGTCCCGAGGATGCAACTTGGGAGTGCAATGATGCTATGTGAGCAGAGTATTCTCATATTTTTGAATATTTGTATGTACATGTGTATATGATGCACTGAGGACAATGGAAAAATAAGGGGGAGGGGATTGTAGTGTGCCTAATCCATACCCTTTGTAAATTATGCATTTAGGCTGGTGAGTTGTTGGCACTAAGTTTTGATGTTGCATGCACTTGAGTGGTGCGCAGAGAATTGTTATTAAGAAAGGGTCACACATTTTATAGTGTTGCACACACCTGGGTAATTGTGCATATTTAACAGTGTTGTGTGCACTTGGGTAAGTGTGCGAGAATGATATGAAAGTGTGTAGTTTTGAGGCCAGAGAGCCTTTGTATATATGTTTGTGTTTAAGGCTAGTGGGCCTGGATGTAAAAGGCCAATGCACCTGTATTGTAAATGTAACCACCCTCAATATTGATAATATAATCACATCACTGCGAGTAGAATCAAATCATGTGAAAAAGAGATGGGGGATAAAATCCACGAAAAAGGGAAAAAGGAGGAGCTTAAAGTCAAGGGAATATTTTATTAATATTTCCAAAAGTTTAATTTATGGATATGTATTTATCCTAAGTTTTCAAAGGATGGGAACGAATCACCAAGTGGCTAAAATCTAGTCCTGAAGGTGAAAAGTGTCCAATTATAACCATGCAATATATATTTCCAGCCTTATTCTAATTTGGGGGGATTATCACTCATTTCGGGGGATCATTTAGACAAACTTCCTATGCAAAGGAATACACATTTTTTTGTAACTTACTGCCATTTCTTAACCCCATGTTTGGGAATACTTGTTATTGTCGAAGAGGCGGGTTGTCAGTCCTGTGAGCATTCTCTCTAGGTGAGATATTTTTTGTTGAAGAAGCAGGTTGTTAGGTTCGTGAGCATGCTCTCCAGGTGAGAGTTTGCTAGGAATTGTTCCTTGGTGCAGTGGGTATTAGATGTAGGACTCTGAGACTTCCTGGCCATCCCATTGTTGAATCCCCTAAAGGGAAGTGGGGAAGCCAGAGGACTATTGAGAAGAGAAGGGCACACTCTCTGGGGTGGGAAAAGTATGTGGTGAATGAGGGACTGTAGGCTAGTTGTAGTAGTTGACACCTTGGAAAAAGTGTTTTGTTGAATATCATACCATAGCATGGTAATAGGAACCCTTTTCCCTGTGGTGCTTAATCCTAACTTGAGGGTGACCTGTTGCTGAAATATTATGAGTGACAAAGTCTATGGCTGGGAGGAACGTACAAGTCTTGCACTCAGTTGGTGACTTTTCATAAGAGATAAGTGTCCTTGACATGCTTGTTTAATTATTGTGTGCTCTAAGGTTATATTTTAAAATGGGTTTAACTTTTGTATGAATCTACATATGCATATTGTGGTTAACTATGTGTAATGTTTCTTCTTACACACACACAGACATATCTTATTCTTGTATGTTGTGACATGTGTGGGAATGATAGTGATAATTTTTTCTTTTTAGCTGCATGTATGAAGTACATTCCATATATATATATATATATATATATATATTGTTTCTCTTGAGAAGTATGTCAGTTATTAAGAATCCATGAGGTTAAAATCTGTGACATGATTAGAAGATATCAAGGCATGGTATGGATCGTCGAATGCGTAGTGAAGCAGTCCATGCTCTCAAAGGTGAAATAATCTGTGTATAACATTGGATTGATTGAGTGCACAGTAGTACTTGTGTGCATAAGTGTTGCACTCACAACCTTGTGTGTGTGTGCGCACACACACATGTGTGTGTGTGTGTGTGTTGAAGGGATAAAAAACACATATGTCTATGGCATTATTCCACTGCTATAATTATATTAAAAATAAGTTTACTCATAGAGCAGGACTCAACATGAGTCTAAGTGTGGTACCTGATGGCTGTGCATAGAAATCGAGTTTACTTGTAAC
>JZKD02S1999000.1:18403-30153 GCA_000966675.3 Picea glauca
CACACATTTATTATATTTTTATTAGTACAAAAAAATTAAAGTCCACCAAAATAAGGTAACAAATTACACATTAAAACAAGATTTAACTCAAAACATGACACTTCAGAATGGGGTCGTTTGTTAATCCCAGGTGGACATTGTTCATTTCTCTTTAAAGTAGCAACCCATATAAGCACAACAAAATTAAAATTGTTTTTTTATAAATAAACTAGATATTGAAAAACATCAAATTTATAAAGGCCGCTAAGTTGATTGTGTTGATAACTTATGTGTATTTGAACCCATTTCCTGTTACAATGGCTGGAAGGAAAACTGAGAAGTTTGAAGTTGAATGAAAGAGAATTACAGAGATATCAAACTTTTAGTTTTATAGAGAAGAATCTATTTTGGTAAGAAGGACATGCCTCTTTTGACCCTTCAATGACTTTTACTAATGTTTGATGCAGTGATGGGAAGCCCCTAATTCTCCCTTATGCTGGATAGATTCTTAATGTCAAAATTGTTTTTGGAGGAAGAGTAAACGGTTGGATCTTGGACAGGTATTGTGGGTTCTTCAAACCATAGGCCATTTTTACATCATTTGATAGAAAAGAAAAGAAACCCCTTGGCCTATACAATTTCAACTCCTTTGGGATTGCAAATGAAGAATACATGGATTTGGTGATTAGGGAATGATTTTTTTTTACTAAGGATTGGAATTGGCAATGAAATAATTTCAAGATAACCTTGTAAAAATTAAGAAATTGAATCGAGATTAAACAAAGGAGAAGGGAAATGGATAGGAGGCCCTAGAAACTAAATTGAAGCTAGAAAATGACTATAAGGAAATAAACATAGGCTTCTTCTCAATAAAATAACATAAAAAACTAGAAGAACTACAAGAACAAAAGAAAATATCTTGAAATGGGAGGAAAAGTGGTGGTAGAAGAGTAAGGTGATTTGAATGAACTCCACCTTCTTCAATAATTATGTTAGTATGAGAAAGATAATTTTTTTTTTGGAAAATTAGAAATACTAACGAAGAAACTATACTGAGGCACAAAAATATTGTAGATTTAGAAGTGGGAAATTTTGAAGTTGTAGTGATTACATCTTATCTTCTAATTTTCATTGTTGATGGAAAAAACATTGAACAAATGAAGTATCTATGGAATAGTACACTCTTTTCAAAGGGATAAGACATCAAGTTTGGATGGGGAAGATTTGATTTCTTCACAAGATTTTATGACCTTATAGAGAATGATTTTTTCCCGAAGTGAAATAATCGTGTAATGGTGTTATTCTGGGAGTCATCTAGGATATGTTTCTAGTAGTAACCCCCAAGCTCTTTTCATGACTTTAAACCTATATTGCTATGAAACACAAATTAGAAAATAATAGCAAAGCTCATAGAAGTTCATCTTAAGGATGTCTTGTTAGAATCTATTTACAACATGTTAAATTTACTCATGCATTTAACATCATAAAAAAAAAACATGAATGAAACTAACCACCTTTTAACAACAAACCCATAATTTTTTCTTATACAAATTTAATTTACAATAAGCAACATGTTGAAGTAGTCATGCAAATAACAACATATATAACAACCATTTCCTCAACAAGAAAAGTCACTTACATGAATACAACCTTCATTATAGGAAAACATCTCAACTGAAAAAAAATCATTTCTCTCTTGGCTTTTCTCAACGATCCCATGGCTAATGTTCTTTTTTAGCACCTCGTCTTGCTACCCAAAATCAACAAGTAAAAACTACCCCAAAAAGAAACTCTAATTTCATTTTTTTCTCATGCAAGCTTGACTCTCACATTTCCCAATAAGTGGTTGTACTTAGCCCATGTTGTCATAAATTTGATGAGTTGTCATTTCCCACCTACCACTCTCACATCACTTTAATATCTCTCATAATATTTCAAAGGAAGTTACTTTAATATGAAAATGGCTTGGATTAATATAAATGGGTAACCCTTGAACTCCTCTTTAGCCCCCTCTCTTGTGGAATCATAGCTCCCCATTGTTACCATCTTGCTCCTATTGCAACCAACTATTATTATGTTTATTAATCATCTCCATGTACAAAATGCACAAAATACATAGTTCAACCCTAATCAATAGAGGCTCTTTGACCCAAACATATTGGCTCACCAACCTAAATCACATTTATATAATTAAATTATAAATTGGGAGGATTAAAATTGAGGATATTACAAGCCTTGGCAAATGGAGGTGAGCCTTTAAATCTTTACCTTCCTTGTGAACCAAAGTACACACTCTTTTACTAGGTCTCCATACTTGTAGAATCTCCTACTTTTGAAGAAAATCCCTTCTCCTACTTTTGAAGGAAATCCCTTCATAGTCAAGTACTTGTGGAAGAATGCAAGGCCTTTCCAAATGTTTATGGAATTTTCCATTCCCATGGACATGTCAGACCTACCTGAATTCTAGCCTCCCCCATATATCCTGTATCACAAAAAGAATTGTCTGCTTCATAGTAAAGACACAATGAATTACCAATCTCCTGGGTAGTCTTGACATACGAACCCAAATTGGAGTGAAGTCTAATTTAGACGAGCGTGTGTTGAAATCCATGTGCTCTCTCTTGAGGTACAAAGCATGAGAACCCCATTTCCGACATTTTTGTAAAATCCAATCTATATCCTTAGAAGCCCAGAAAGACCAGGGTAGCCATTCCTTCACTAACACTATGCTTTATGGAATATGCATGAGCAGGGCGCTAAAGTTCTTTTCTGTCCAAGATTTAAGTGAGGTTCCACTCCTACTCGAGAATCTACCAACTAGTGAAGACTTTTCAAATTCCAAAATCTTATTAAGTTTCATTAAGTTTCACACCGTCACCTAGGAGGACATTTATGCTGTCAATTTTTTACTTGATACACTTCTTACACTCGCAGCGGTTCCCTGGGATCAGAGGAAGAATAACCACTCATAAGCTCATTGGTTAGGTTTAAGGAGATGAATTCATGTCATTGGTAGCCATTAATCTTTCCTTCATTGTAACAAGACCCAAGTGCACCTGCCATCAAGTTGAGGGGGATTGCATCATCGGAGGATGCTATGTGGGAATGGTTCCTCTCAGGTGGAATTAATTCCCCCTCTGATCCATATATCAGCTCCCATGTGCTTTGAGAACAAAGGTTGGAGAGATGTGGTTAATGTGACCTCTTCAGAAGAACAATGGACCGTGTCACTTGACTCGTGGCCTGATTGAAACCTCACCTTCTCACCATAAAGGTCCAGACTATCCTTTCCCACAGCCTTGGTGTTTGATGGAACAATAAGAGGTGAGAGAGGGTCCACAGTAGCTTGGATGCCCACTGGATCAGATCAGACCAGATCGACTAGTCGCCTGGTGAATCCTCCAAGTAATCAACCAGGTGAAGGATTTATAGAGCTCGGACATGCTATAGAGCCTACAATCAATAAATCCTATTCACTATGTAAATCCTAGGGTTCCACCATCCCTCCAGCATGAACTATATGGCTTAAGTGTATTGATATAATACAAACACCAGAAAAGGACCCAAAACTTAGTCTAATAGATCTTTTGGCAAAATCTCTTGAATTTTCAGAAATGGTGATTTATTAATTCATACCTATTAGTTGTTATTAATGGCTTCCTCGGCCTTCAGCCTAAGGATGCATCAGCTAAGGTCCCTCCCGAGGACGGTTTCACCTAACTGACCTTTCTATCTGAAATTGGCCTATCAAGACTCTTGATAGTCTGAGATTCTCCGAGTATTCCCAATCTCCAGATTGGTTTCCCCTCTAGATAAGCTGAACCTCCAAAGCACCACCAAATTCGCAAAAGCTCCCGTGTAGTTGCGTATTAAAAACAAAAAATGTGCTCAGTAGAACCCTCTCATGGTACGAAATTCGAGCCAAAACCCTTGCGATTTGCTGTTGATACGGACGAATACTGATCCAATCCAAGATCCAAATGGAAAAGCAGGGTGGCGATCCCATATAAAAAATACCATTACAAACACCAAGTCTGGTGTGGGGAGATATTACGAAAACTTATTTTCTTTTAACTAAGAAAAACTGGAATAAGTTGATAATGATAGAGAAAAAAGAAGACAAACAAAAACCAAAACCTAGAATGTGATAGGCCGTGTAGGTTGTGTTGACGGAATAGAAACCTGCTCGTGTGGAGGCAAAGAAATACAAGATATAACTAATTCCATAAACAATCACCAGAATCCAAAATACAAATAGTAAAGCATGGAGGTATAAGGTTTTGACAATCAGCGAAATGTCTCCAACATAATTGGGCCGGTTGTTTACATATAAAATCCTAAACCTGTTTCAGAATTGGGCCATTTTGAAAAACAGTGAAGGTAGTTCATTAACAGATTCTGATGCCATGGAAAGCATTAAACACCGAGTATGGTATGACATTTTTATGGTTCAGAGTGTTGTATGAATTGCTGCTTTTGATTTCGGATTTATTTCTGTTTCTACTTTATTTGAGATATTGCTGGTTGTACATGCACCCTTTATCTTGTTTTGGGTTGATCAAAACCGGATCAAAACCAAATCCTAGAAATAATACACATTCGACTGTCTATATACCCAAATCCTAGAAATAATATCAACCCAGCATTGAATGCTACTACTGTGGCGAGTAGATATTTTGATCATCAGATTTGAAAGCAATTTCGAATCCGACGGCTAATACACACCCGCAGCAGGGTGGATATTGTTCGCCGTCACTGAGCTCATTGTTTTCCTTAATGCCATCGCTGGAAAGGAAGCAACCGTAGCATGGCTATATTAACCATGAGTTTATAGAAAAGCAAGAACACGAGTTTATAGAAAAGCAAGAACATTTTATGTTACATACCTGGGAGTGTAGAGATTGTTGTTCTCCGTAACACTGTCTCTCTCTTTTGGGAAGAATACCAATTTTAAAAACCTGTAGTGCTCTTTTGGACCAATTACTCAATTACTATGCTGAGGATAACTCTACACTTATATATATATGTCAGCATAGATCCATTTTAAATTAAATCCGGATTTTAGGAGGGGATATAATTGTTTATTGTTATTTTTTTTAATTAAATGTTTTTTTAAGCTGAATCTAACCTAACCTCGCGTGCAATAAATGCTTGATATGCATATGCTATGGTTTGTTAGTTTTTAAACTTATTTTAAATAATAAATTGGGTCAATGTATGCCACTTGTTACGGTAGCTTTTTGATGTTAGATCTTCATATTCCTTGAAGAGGTAAACAATTGGGTTGCATGTTTTGCAACCTAACCCAAAATATAGAGTGAGGTCCAACAATCTCAACAATATATATGACTTGATTTGATGACCTCAACTAATAAAACAATTTATATTATTAAAATGACAGAGTTATTTTTTCGGAAGTCACAAGGGTCCCTGGTCCCACAAACAAGGGGGTCCTATACACCAATTTGACATGATAAACTAGACATTAAATTATTATTATTATTATTATTAACTTACATGTAAACTGCACCTCTCAACCACTCTAGTTAGCCCACTAAGCTAATAAATTAATTTATATTATTAAAATAACATTATTGTTTCAAGGTTACAAGCTCTCCATGATCCCACAAATAAAGGAATTATATACACCAATTTAACATCATCTAGATAAACTTAGACATTAAATTATTATTATTATTGACCTATTCTCTTTAAATAATATAATTTACCTATTTTATAAATAAAATTCCAAATAATTAAATTGCCTTAAAAATATGTATATTCACAATTAACATGTTTATAACTTCAATTCCTATAGATTGAGATATACATATTTTAATCTTGACATTTTTTAAATATATATATTTTTTATATTATTTCTCTAATAAAATAAAATAAATGCTCTAAATTAAAATATAAATATTTTAATTTTAACATTTTCTAAATACACTTTTTTTTTTTTTTCTGTTTTCCTACTAAAATAAAAAGCATTCACAAGCCTAATCAATTCTAAACTGAAATATACATATTCTAGTCTATTTCCCCATTAAAATAAAATAAAAAACATTTACAAGGGTAAACGCATTCACAAGCGTAATCAATTCTAAATTGAAATATACATATTCTAGTCTATTTCCCCACTAAAATTAAAAAAACATTCACAAGGGTAAACCACTCTTGGCTGATATTATTTCCCCACTAAAATGAAAAACATTCACAAGGGTAAACCACTCTTGGCTTAAGATCCTAGTCCCTTTCTTTTTTTTTTTCTTGCATTTCAACCTACTAGGCTCTTGTTTGGGCACTCCCCTGCTTTGTTGTGGCTAATGATAGTATAGGATTGCGTTCTTTTTTTTATGGAAAAAATCAATTCTTCCCTCCTCTTTATTTTCATAGAAGAGTTTTTTTTTAAATGGAAGTGACGTTCTTTATGAAATAATAACCTTATCAATACTTTAGACAATATGGTTGGTTGTATAATGTTACAAGTTTAAGAATAATTGTTGATTTTATTATGCAAATTTGTTTATGCATGAATGTATGGACATGGCATATGATTCTCATTTTAGAGTGTAGAGCATGGATTATGGAAAACAAATTTGTAATTATGGAGTGTTGTTGTGTTTATGTAATTGTGGAGTATTGTTGCATTTAGTTAAAAAAGTTGTACAAGTTTTAGGGATACAAACTCAATAGAAACACAACTTGATTATGTTAGCACCATTCAAATCAAGAAGAAGATGATGCACTGAAGTAAATGTGGATGATTAAGTAGAATTGAGAGTGTAGTGATATCATCTATTTTTAAGGTCATTGTCAAGCCATACACCAAATTGGTGTATGAGACCTCCTTGTTTGTGGGACACGGGACCCCCTCTACGTAGCTATTTGGATACTAAAGTATATGAAGATATACATACCCTACTCCCCTCTCGATTTGAACCTATAACCTCAAGAAGAAAACACATATTCTTAACTTAGTGGTTTCATATCATTATTTTGTGGATTTAAATGAATCAAAATGATTAATTCATAAATTATTTAATCAACATAAATCACCCAATAAACACACTCCACTGACATTATGATTAACAATTTATTATTATTATTATAATTATTAAAATCAATTATTCTTTTTAATAATTATAAATTATTAATTAATCCTTAATAATAATACATTTTTATTAATTAAATATAAAAAAATGTTAATTATTAATAAAGTATTTTAAAACTTATAATGATGTTTAGGTTTACTTCAATGGTGCCTTTCAATGGAACACTTAGAGGAATGTTGAAGGGGGAGTATATTTTCTAAAAATATAAATTTTTAAAATTTAAAGCTAGTTTCGCTCAAGCTTAAATAATTTTGCAAAACCGATGACATTAAAATTGTTTTTTACATGAGCAATTAGGACAATTAGGAAAGAGGTATCCTAATTCCAAATATTTGAGGACTCTTTGTTGGTTATCACATGGAGGAGGGGAAAATTAATACGAGGACTATATGTTGGAGTCTTTATTATTAAAAGTACTATTATTATTTTTAAAAATATTTATTTTCCACGGAAAAAATGAAATTGGATGGATTTCATTTGGATCGAAAATTAAAATTACTATTATTGTTTTTAAAAAATATTTATTTTCCATGGAAAAATGGAAATTGGATGGATTTCATTTGGATCGAAAACATTAAATCAGGCTAGTTGTTTGAATATTCCTATCCTACTTTTTTTTTTAATTCACTTCTATTTCTGGGAAGGTTGTGGTGTATACATATTTCAGGGAAGTTTATTTTCATGGATTAAGAACATGTGTTTTCTCTTAAGAGGTTATAAGTTCAAATCGAGAGGAGGGTAGGGTATGTATACCTTCATAGATTTTACCAGTCAAATCGCTTGGCCGAAGGGGGTCCCTTGTCCCACAAACAAGGGGGTCTCATACACCAATTTGGTGTGGCTTGGCTCCGACCTTAAAAATAGATTATTATTATATATTGGAGCAAAATACATATGGTGATGTTGTGCTTTTTTCCCTTTTAAGAAAACAAGAATGTGAATATAATTTTGTCTTTCAAATTAAATTACATTTAAAAAATAAATTACACATATATATATAAACTAGTTTAATTTGATATTATTCAATTGTTCAATATTTTTAATAATACTAAAGTACTATTGATTAAATCTTATAATTTTCATTAATTAAAAAAATATTAAAGACAAATTTTAAGCTCTTAGAAAATAAATCGGACATGTGAAAGCATCTTGAAGAATGTCAATAAGAAACACCATGAGCCTTAACAAAAATAAGGTAATATTTTGAAGGATTGAAAGGTGTAAGGGGAGTTATCTTTGACCCTCATGGAGAAAAATAAATTACATTTACATGGGGAATTGGGAGCTCAACCCAATAATGAGGTTGAATTATTAGCTCTCTATCAAGGCCTAGACATTTAGATTTTGGGGTTTGTAAAGAAATGGTGGTTGGGGAATCGAAAACAATTATCATATATCTACATCATTGTAGCACTCCTAAACATTTAGATTTTGGGGTTTGTAAAGAAATGGTGGTTGGGGAATCGAAAACAATTATCATATATCTACATCATTGTAGCACTCCTAAGAGTTTCACTTTGTCTCATATTGTGCAAAGGATCCTTCAAGTGGCTTAAAATTTTGAAAAAATTAAGCTCTATCATGTCTTGTGTAAACAAAACTGGCTTGTTGATAAGTAAGCTAACATAGGCACAAGGTTGGCCAAAGGTTGTTGTAGTATTTAAATAGGTGGATGGTCCACTCCCTACCCCACCATGACATGCATGTATATGATGGAAACCCCCTCTCTCCTCATCACTTGCATTCACATGCACATTTGATGGGATGGAGAGAATTTTTCAAGGCCATAATCTTAATTCCTTCCTCAATCCTTTGGCATGGGAGTTATTAAAGGGTACAATGGTGATTTCATTAGATAAGTGTGGGTTGTTGTGTTCTCTATGAGCTTGAGTATGTGAAGTGTGCCTGGAAGGGTGCATAAAAAAGACTAACATTATGAACTAGACTATCTAATGGAATACATGGAAAGATCAATTTAGAAGATAGATTCAAAAGGAAAGTGGAGCTTTGGACAAGTGTGTTATGGACACTATAAAATACATCATGGAAGTTAGAGAAAAGGAGAAAGAGGTGGATTCCTTCATGATCATTCCTTGAGGAAAACATGTGGAACTCAGTGACTAGGTGAAATATCTCCATCTATCGATAGGAAAAATTGTGACTCACCTCGACATTATTTTGAAGTTCTATTTCCTTCTTCTCCCCTAGATTATAGTTGCTTTAAAATCTTGTCTTTTTGTGGTCATTCTTCAACCTTGGAGATTCACGGGGATAGGTCACATCATCATTTACTAGGATTGAAACATGGCGTAGGCGAGGCCCATACTGTATCTAACCTTGAGAATGAGGAGAAAATGGACATTGTTGGAGTGAAGCCACAAGAGAGTATGCAAAAAGTGGTCCTTCACAGACCAAGATTCTAATTATTTACTTTGTGTATTTTCTATATTTTTCCATATTGTTTTTTTATCTCAACCAATATGTAACGAAATATTTTTGTCAAGTCTTTAGAAGCTAGAGTGGGACTAGGTTTATGATAAGTACCAAAACTTGTGCCCTCATACTTATTTGATAAGACCAATAATCAGGGTCCTTAGGATCATTGGATTTCGATCCTTGGACTTGTGGGTTATTTGACCCACGATATGGAATGAAACATCCATGAAAAAATTATCTCCTTCATCTGTACCTTGGTCCATACCTCGATCGCCCCATAATATTTGTGAGCTTGCCTTCAAAACTTGTCTCTATGAAGTTCATAGGAATTTCATTGTCTTTCGCATGTCTCTGTTGTCCAGGTCCATCTAAGGCTCCTTTAACTTTAGTGCCTATTACCTTACTTTGGCACAAGAGCATAGATTGAAACCATGGTATAATTGTATCCTTTAACGCTCTTGAATACCCTGGTGCTAAGCTTATTTATCTTCATATGACCCAATACCAAGAACCAACAGCTTGAGTGCAGAGGTACGTGATCAATCTGGATCATTGATCTTGAAGTTTATCAATGATAAAAAACAATGGGGAGATATAATATCCAATGTTGATCTGGATCTAAGATCCTTTCTAGACCGTTGATTTATCCTTAATAAAACTCAATACAAATCATGGGACCACCACAAAACCATGAATACTCCAGAACCTCCTCACCACATGTAGTCTCCAGAGTGGGGCTCTGACATCAACTTAACATATATCGGTGTCAGGACGTTAGGGATTTACACCCTTCTCAACAACCCAAAACTCCTGATGGTCGCGGTCCACCGTAAGGGGAGTCGCTGATATCCCGTGTCGAAGATATAATCTTCTTCATTGATCTATATTCCAAGGTTTACAACAGAACAATATATCATAGGACCAAGTTTCCACGTGTCACTTCATGTGTGGATTTCCTTACATCAACATGATGTTTTCCATCATTGGGACCTCTAGACTTTTGCAACATCGAACACTTTATAATCTCCATTTTTCATGGTTCATTGTAATGAGGACCGTCGATCTGGATCTGGATCGAATGGTCACGATTCTATAGATACGTGTAGTGAGGAATTTACTATGTTCTTGATCCAACGGTCATGAATTAACTTGACCTTGATCCAATGATCATGATTATCCTCTGTTATATCACTTATTCCATGTGTGTCAGACCTCCTTGTACTAAACTCCTCGTACTTTATTGATATGCTTTCAATGAAAACCATCGATATTTTATGTGGATGGACAATTAGATCTCCCCTTTCACGATAATGCTTGACATTAGATCGTCGTCGATCCTTTCAGTGATCGACGATCGATCTCTCTCCTCGATGGAATATGACACTATCTCACAGATGTTAGACTTGCAATATGATTCTCTCACATATGTTTACACACATACGTTCATAATTTACACAGGAATACAAAAATAATATGTAATCTCTATTATATCGAGCTTGAATACAATACAATATGGCCTCTGTGGTTCAAGCCTGATCTTTACATCTCATTGGCCTCTGTATCACAACGCCTGCAGACATACATTTATAATGAGAGTTACAATATCATGGATCATCTTAGATCCACGATTCCCTCCTAAAATCGTTAACTAGATGCTTCAAAGGGAAAATTACACAACAATTTAAACAAACTCAATCAAATATGAGGAAATATAGTCTTCTTGGCCATGCTACATCTTCTCGAAGCTTCAAAAAATTTCAACTTTGACTTGGGGTGGTTTTTCTCCTACATCAAACTCCTAGGGTTAAAATTTTTCATGATCTCCTGATTACATGTCTTCATTTGTTGCTTCCATATTCACTCTCTAGTCTTCCTTTTCCCGATGCATCACCGAGATTCTCCAATGCTCAGTTAGTGAGCTGCAAAAAATCCTCTGTAGTAACAAGTTTGTTTCACCTTACTACACAATACCTCACTAAGATTCTCTCTCTCGAACTTAGTATTTTGGTATTCTCCTGGTTTTATCCTCTGGAACCTCTTCTTAACACTCCTTTCTCTAGGCTAGTGAAAATATACTCACTCTCTCACAGAGAAATATTTCCCTTCACTCTCATACCACTTAATAAGATCAAGTGCCACACTCTGATACCACTTGATAAGTACCAAAGGTCATGCCCTGATACTTATGTGATAATACCAATAATATGGGTCCTTAGGATC
>JZKD02S1999000.1:70422-84077 GCA_000966675.3 Picea glauca
GGTGTCATGAAGGATGAGAATACGATCGGAAGGGTATCCTAGGATGAGAAGTACATGGAGGAGACTGGGGAATGTTGAGTTCTTGGAGGAGGCACTCCTTGAAGGAGGTTAGGTCATGAAGAGTTTCCAAAGGAAACACTCCTTGAAGGAGGCCAAGGAATGAACAATTTCCAAAAGAGGCACTTCTTAAAGGAAGTCAGAGAATGAATACTTCTTAGAGGAGGTACTCCTTGAAGGAAGCCAAGGTACCCATATGGGGGGTTAACTAAAGAGACTAAAGTTGAGGGGCCTCACTGTGAAAAGTGATGAAAATTATACTAGTGGGCCAATATGACTAGACCATGGAGCTCGTAATCATATGATTTCTAAGAGCACGGGAATAAGTAGGTGTACCGATCATTCTCACAATGAGCACAATGCAATTTTGTGTTATGTCATGAGTTAGGTATTATGTGACAAAGGAAAGAAGTGGTACTGCTCCCAACATCATTACATGTAGATTGAAGGAAACATTGCTAACTAATACCCAAGATAATGGACCAAAGGTATAAAATTAGGTAGTTTAATGTTGAGAATCCATAGAAGAAGATATGAAGAAAGTATCATATTCTCTAAGGTGTATAAGATTTATGGGTGAGGTTGGGATCATAAAGTGTTTGAAAACATATTATATGGGGGCATGACCAATAACCTTTGCTTGGGTTCCAAAGAATCCTAGTCAAGCATAAAAAATGGTATTGGTTGAGAGGGAGTGGGGATAGGTTCAAGAGAGATGGAATTGTAGGTTCCATTGATTGAGTATTTATGACCATACATGAAGTCAATAGGAGAACCTAGGTGGGACTATCACTAGGAATATTAAAAGAAGTTGTGGCCACAAATAATTATTCATCATCCAAGAAGAATGCGTTCGAGGAGATAGCACTTTCAGGGGGGGAGGGGAAGAAATAGATGCATATTCCTTTGAGGGTGAATGGAATATGCCCAACCTCCAAGCTAAAGTGGCGAGAACGTAGTTCTAAAACCTTCAACTCACACTCATTAGGAGTGAATGTTGCATAACAAAGGGGGTAGATACATAGTGCATGGGCTCAATGTGAGAAATGGAAGGGGAAATTATGTCATGTGAAGGATGTGAGGGGGGATCATAGTATGAGAGTTTATCAATGGCGACGATGTTATCTGTATGAGGGAATTTCATGACCTTAGTGAGTTAATATGATACACCATGCATTCCATATATGTAATTTCATTCATGCAATATATTGTAGGGGGGAATTATGTCAGGTGAAGGATGTGAGGGGGGATCATAGTATGAGAGTTTATCAATGGTGATGATGTTATCTGCATGAGGTAATTTTTTGACCTAAATGAGTTAATATGATACAACATGCATTCCATATATGTAATTGCATCCATGCAATATATTGTAATCCACTAGAATGAATATGATAGTGTCATTAATCAAAATATTATTACCACCTAACTCAATGGGGAGGTTAGGAACAATTCATAAGGGGGTATAGAGTCTGCCATAAAAGGATTGCAACTCAATTGTTGGGAGAACAAGAGTGGGAGAGAATATATGTTACTAGGCTAACAAGGACATGGTACATGAGGAGGCCTCATCGTTCACTGAGCATCAATGAATTGTGAATTTATTAATGATGAAACTTATCTAAAAGGGAGTGGAAGATGGGAGACATCATTTTCTATTTTAGTCCCAATCAAAGGTGACGGCATATGATAAATGGGGTTAAAGACTTCCATTTACCATACAAGGATAAGATATGGTGAACATCATGTCACTTGAGGTGGAAAATTTGCCCCCAATTCTAGATGATTAGGCATTGAATATGAAGTAGATGTGGTTGGAGGGCGAGTTGCTCATTTAAGGGGTAATTGTTTAGCTTAATGCTTGTGAGATCTTAAGAAGGGGGGTTCAACATGGCTAGTTGTAATAATTAGGTTGTATATGTTAGGTAATATTATTCCCTTACAATGGAATAATACCTAAACAACTTGCTAATGTCTTCATTCTATGAAACTTAGCTATTTTAGTGTAGTTACAGAGGTAATGCCGATATACATCACAAAGCATATAAGGAAATTTTATGCTAAAATGGTTGACCCACCTTGCTTTGGTGGGTTGCTAGGGTTAGGATTTTGATCCAAGTTTTGTGGCATCAAGGTTCCTCCAACATAATGGGTCTAATTGGGTGGATTTGTCCCTAGCCTCTGAGGTTGATTTTGGTTTTGGTTACCCTTCTTATTTTTCCCCTAATTATGTGGATCTAGAGATTTGACCATGTTTTGTTGGGTAAAATATTGAGTTTGGTGGGAAGGAGGAGGTTCAATAATATGAATATCAGTTGGAGGTAAAAGGGATTGTAGGGACATGTGCCCTAGTGGAGGTCCAAGGAATGGTAGTATGGGTTTTGAGGTGGAGGACCACCATAAGGCATGCTAGGAGCATATGAAGTGTATGGGACACTATTGATGTGTTTAATGGATGAGGGTTTGTGCACATTCTAGGAAAAATGAGTCCCTTAGAGGGATGTACAAGAACTAGAATGAGTGGGTTGTTATCTATCATAAGAAAAGTTGTGGTTTGGATAAGGCATATTACAATGACCATATAAAGTTTGACCATATGATGTATTAGGTTGTACGGGTGACATGTTGGCTTGACCATATGATGTGGGTTGATATCCATACAAAGTGTTAGCTCCACCATAGTGATTGTCATACATGTTACTACTAGGGATAGGTTTATCTATCTAAGCTAGTTGGTGGAATTCTTGAGAGACCCTTAATGCAATCAATATCATGGGATGCCCCCAATGTATGTTGCTCAAAATAAAAATTATAAGGGGAATCAAGGATAACTGAGTACAACTATCCTCTCCAAACATTTATGAGGTCAAATTTTTGTTTCTTAAGAATGGATTACTCTTTCGATTGTGGCGTGGTCATGGCCACATATTTGGAAATGACAAGGAGAGATTTCAAAAATCAATCCAAAAGGATCTTGTCTTTGATATCTATTTTGATACAAGCTACACCCTTTGCACCACTCATGGATTTGATCCATGATATGCATGGCAGTGATTTGGAAAAAAAATGTTAGAATTTCAACTCCAATATCCTGATGAAGTGGTAATTGGAAAGAAGTAAACAAAACTTTATCTATGGACTCAAATGTGGTGTGGGTCTTGACTATATTTTCAATATACCATTTGATATTTTGTTCGGTGAGGGTGTGATAAAAAAACCTAAGTTGGATAGAGATTTCCATGATACTATTAGAGGAGCATCATAGATGAAATGTCATAACATGTTTCGGTGGCTCCTCTCTAGATCGACCCTCAAACTTTGGAATGTTAGTGGGTAGCTTTGTAGGCATGAGTGGCTAATATGGGTCACACAGGATATGATCATTAATGAGCTTAGAAAAATCTAGGATATTTGGGCTAGACATGTATGGTAGGTTATGTGGTAGGGGTGAAACCATCCTGGATGGGTGGGTGATGGATGAGATAAACATGGTAGATCTCAAAGAAGGTGAGACAATAGAGGAAAAGTTGGATAATGATGAGTTTGATGTGGACAAACTAAAATTAGGATTTGAAGGAGACCCAACTTACCTTGGTAGAGAGATGGAAAGAGAAGGGATTCCTCCTAATAGAGGAGGAAGAACATGAAGTCTACATGAATGTCTAGGTAACTAGTGTTCTATGGAGTTCCCAACGTTTTGAATATCTCTAAGTGGATAAGGAAAAATGATCTAGTGTTATACAAAAAAATGAATACTCAAAGAAAATGTGGTTAAATTGAAATAACTGCACAAGTGGTGTGATGATGTTTTATTGTGTGTTTCAATAACTCACAAATGCATTTATTTTATGGAGGGGTTTTCAAATGATATTTGTAAAGGAAAATCACGATCCTTTGATTCTACCAATATTATCTCAAATAAAAATCAATATGTGACGACCACTCCGTTACAACAACAAACGAAAAGCGATGTATAATAGGTAAAAAATAAAATTGCATTAGGATATTAAATTCATTACAACATAATAAACAACATCGCAAGTGATACATCGTCGTAACTAAAATGACACATGATCCATGCATTAGCACGATTAAAGAGGCACACAATCACCACATAACAACGACTCAATCAACACATAATCCACATGACATCATAATTAAAATCATTACAAGCGACACCTCATGGAAATAAAAAACGACACAAGCCAACACATTGACATAAATGTTAGAGATGCATAATCAAAGAGTATATATATATATATATATATATATATATATATATATATATATATAGTGGCACAATTATTTACATCACAATCACTTGAACAAAATATACATAAAGATCCACCATGTCACTGAACATTAAAATAACTACCCTCCCAACCTATCCTGCATGGTTAGGACCTCTAGGACACATAAACAATGCTCAAGCCCAAGATTTATCTGATTGATTTTGACCATTTAAGGTCTCAGGGCTGGCGACTGTTCTAAGGAAAAAGGAGGTGTCTAAATCCCACTAATCCAATCAATCCAACAACAACTATATCAATAAATCAATCTTAATCATCAAATATTCATGGTGCAAGAGTATTCTAATCACTTAACTAAACCTACATTAACATTATTTCAATGCGTGCAATTAATATAATCACTTAGGAAATCATACCTCAACATTATTCAATGTGTGTGAGTAATCCAATAACTTAATCTTTCATCAACATTAAATATTCATTGCGCAAGAGTAAACTATCAATTTTTTTCATGGCGCAACATAATTTATTTCAATTTATTTCGTTGCATAGTCTATTCTTGCGCACCTTATTGTGGAGATTTCATGTAATCTCTGCTGCCAATTCTCCAACCTTGTCTGAGTCTGACGTGCATGACATGATACTTATCCAACTAAGCACCCCATCCATAGTTGGATTCACATAATATTCTTCTCGTGTGATGGTTCTGTATAACAGGTTAATTTCCTCCAGGTCTAAACAAGTGGGTTCTACAAACCTTTCTCCTTATGAGGGATCCAATGGTGCAATGAATCTGTACTCTCCTGACTTGAAAGTCATATTCCTCATATTTAGATCGATTATGGCATGATTATCAAATGCCCAATCAAATCCAAAAAATGTTGGAAAAGGTGTTGTACCATCCACAATTTCTATCACTTTGAAATCGGCTTTAGTGCACACTCCATCCAGATGTATTGTCACACACTTTAACCTTCCAATTGACAGAACCCTGTGTTCATTTTCTAGTTCCAAATGAACGAGTGAATATCCTAATTTGGGATCTCCCATACATTTTCATGTATTCTTGGGTAGTACGTTCACTTTGGAGCCTAAATCTAGTATGATATTCCCCATGTTGAAATCTCCAATGTTGGCGTTCATTCTAAATTCTCTCCTTGTTCTCCTCCGCGTATGCAAATGATTAATTTTTTCCATGTGAGGTTTCCCTCTACTTCTATGCTACATATTTATAACATATTTTGTAATACTTTAACAAATGACAGATCATTTAGTAGTTTAACATGGGATTGCAAAAAATCCTTTATGGTACTTACTTGTCCTATAGGTTGTTCTTCATTAGTATGATCCAATGATGAAGGCATCTCGTATGTTGGTACGTCCTGAGTATACTGTGTAGTTTATGTAGATGCAATTTCTGGCTTCAAGAATTATTTTTTGGCTTTCTTGAATATCTCCTTTTCATTCTGTGCATCAAACTGCTTCTATGGTTCATCGTTCTTCTTTACCCATTCGTGTTGTGTTGGATCTTGTCTTATTGCATAATCTCTTGTCTTGGATCCTCCATTAGACGGTCTGATTTATTTGATTTCTCTTTTCTTGGATCTTCCCCAATAGTGTCGGACAATCTTCTGTGTCATGGTTAGATGCATGACAATACATACATGTCACAGGTGGAAGTGGACATTCTCTTGCATATTGTCCTAGTTGATGACAATTATGGCATACCACTGGTTCTGTGCCTCTTCCAAAGACTCCTCTACCTCTTAATCCACCTCTATATCCAGCTCGATCTCCTCGAGGTGTGTTGTACTATGGCACTTGGTTATACTACCTGGGATTATAATATAGTTGCATGGTATTGTATTGCAGTTATGTAGTGTTATATTGTTGTGGCGTGGTGTTATATGGGGCTGGTACTTGGTTAAGTTGTGGAGTAGCTTTCCCTGTCATCATCTCTTGCTGCACCCTATAGGTGTGTGATGTTCTTACCCTCATCAGCTCGATTTTCCTGCAATATTTGTCATCATGGCCTACTGACTTGCAAAAGTTGGAACAAGAACTCTTAGGAACTGTCTGGTATTTCTGCATCATTCGACAGTGATATGGATCATGCCCCTGTGTCTTACAAATCTCACACTATAGTCCTCCTGATGGAAAAGGGTTTGGTAGTCCCGTTTCCATGTACTGCACGAATGTTGGGCATTCGTTCTTGTGGTTTCCTTCTGTCCTACATGTGGTGCACCAAACAACTTCTTTTTTGTCCTTACTCATATTCTAGTTTAATTGACATGTTATATTCTTCATGTATTCCTTGAGCTCCTCTATTTCCGAATCTGTCTTCTGATGTTGGTTCTCTTCTAGTTTCAAGGCTTCCTACAAAGCCTTTGCATGGGTCTAAAACTTCTGCTGTCTCAAGGGGTATTTCAAATGTGGTAGTAGTGAATTGACAAACATATGCCTATGTTGCATATATGTCATGACATACTTGAAATTTCCTTTCAATTGTTTGAATCTATGGTCTATCTCCCAGAAATATTCTCCTCGTTTCTGCCTGATCTCTATCATTTCATTCATGTATTGATCCTCTCAGATAGGCTTCTGGAATTCATTTATCATCATCTTCTTGATATCCCCAATAATTATGGTTGTTCATGGTGGAATGTTTACAGCTAATCTCATGTACCAATCTAGTGCGCATTCTCTTAGCATGATGTAGTTGCGTTCAACCTAAGATAGCTTTTGACTGAAAAAATAGATAGGATGGTCGTTATTTCCTTCTTTAGTTTGCACAAGGATGGCACATAGTGCAACTCCATAGGCATCAATAAGGACATGAAACTCCTTTGTCCAATTCGAGTAAGTCAAGATGGGTGCAAAACTCAGCTTTTATTTTAACACATCAAAGGCTTTATCGTAGTCTGGAGTCCAATGGAATCCTTCAGATATTTTTAACAATTGTTCCAAAGGTGTTGTAATAGTTTCATAACTGTGAATGAACCTGCGGTAATATCCCATGTGACCCAATGTAGATCATAGTTTCTTTACAGATATGGGGGGTGGTATATTAAGGATGACCGCAACTTTTGAGGGATCAATGAGTACCCCTTCCCTACGCATGATATGTCCAAGAAGATTCCTGAAGGGTACATAGAATGTACACTTTTTCAAGTTTAGGGAAATATGCAACTTCCTACACTGCTCAAATATCAGTCGGAGCATAGCAATGTGTTATTTCAACATGATATAAATTTTCCATTTGTTCATGTATACTTCCAAAAACTTATGGATTAAGTCACGGAATGTCACAATGACTATCCAAGAAAATACTATTGGGGCGTTCTTCAACCCAAAAGGCATGACATTGTAAGCAAATGACCCCCACTCAGTAGTGAAGGTGGTATTTCTATTGTCTTCCTCTGTAATCTGGACTTGACGATAGCTGGAAAATCCATCTGTAAAGGAGTAGGATTCCTTACTTGCCACTTGTTCTAAAACTTCATCACTGAAGGGAGTTAGGAATGGATCATGGATGTAGGAAAATTTTAGGTTCCTATAATCGACACAAACGCAGATATCCTTTGTGCCCTTATTACTTTGAATTATGATGGGACTGATCCATTTTGCCTCATCAACAGGGAATATTAACCCTATTGTGAGCATGCAATCAATCTCATTTTTCACTTTCTCCTTAACTCGAGGATTCAACCGATCTGGTCTATGCTTCAGAGGTTTTGCACCAAGTTTTAGCTCTACCTTCATCTTTCCTAGGCTTCCCTTAATTCCTTTGAGTTCATAGAAATTTTTCAGAAATAGGTCATCATAGTCATGCAATAAGTCTTGGATTTCAGTCATGGTCTACTCATCCCAGTAGTCACCTACATAAGCTATCCTAGGATGGTCTTCACTACCTGTGTTTCCCTTGCACAACTTAAAGGGTTAAGTGTAAAAGATACTAGATTTTGTTGGGAAATGTTTTTTGACAGCTCTACTTCCTTTAGACTCCTTAAATTAAAAATGCCTAAGGTCTTCTAGGTTATCTAGGTTGTTGGGGTTTGTATCAATTTTACTATAATGTGCAGGTAGACTAGTAGAAAGAGAAGTAGGGCTAGACCAAATAAAATGCTCATGTGCAGGATAGACTGTGGGAGGACATGTATCTTGTTGGGTATGTGTTATATTCTTTGCAAGGGGGAGAATTCCCCTTGCGCAGGGGTTCAAGGGCAGCGCCCACGAGAAAAAAACATTATGCCTAAGAAAATGTGTCACATATTTAGGTGGTTTTTCGGCACATGGTTTCTTTGCCGATGTTTTTCTATTTTCGGTTAAGGAATTAGGGTTGTTGACTAATCCAAGTCATTGGGTTAAGGTTTTGGATGTCGTTGGCTCCTATATGTCTATTGTATTGTAAACAATGTATCACAAAAATTGAATATATAATATGTTGGTTTTCTCAGTTTGGGTTTCTAGGGGAAAAATCTCTGTGTAATGTTTGTATTTTCCATTGTATATTTTTTTTTATTTTACTGAAAATATGTTTGCAGTAAATATTGTACAAGGTTAAAATCTACATAGCCTTTATTTCATCAGTAAATAGCATATTTTTAATATGATGCAATGCTAAAGTGATTTTGGGAGACTTACTTGAAAATGAGAAATCTTGAAAAATTGTTTCTGGAGTACTTCCTAGCAAGCGGTTTGATGTCTAATCTCTTCGTGTACATACCAGGTAGTTGGAATTTGTCCCAGTGAATGAAACAACTGGTGCGCTAAAAACTGAAGAGGCATTTGTGTCGTTGTTCATACTTTGATACATTGTGCAACATTCTCTCTTGGATCGGTTGTCCCCTCGTATAGTCTGAGTGGTAGCGTGTGATGTTGCAGCTTCTATTATGAACTCTCTAGATGGATCTGAGATGAAGGACTAAAATGATACTACATAGCGAGTTTGGTTTGGTCCCATGAATGAAAATTGATTTGATGTGTCTCCCACCACCTAACTGGGGTTGCACGTAGGGCTACATCTAAAGATGATATTCTCTGAACTATCCCAACGTTTTCCTCCATTTCAACCAAACATTTTTGTAACTCAGAGACACCATCATAGATCGAATATCTCTGAGTTCAGTTCTGATTCATCTCAACACTCTAACGATTGCACATCATCTGGAGAATTTTTCATACCGTCCATGCTACCAATTCTTAAAATATGCCTCCAAGTCCTCTCCCACAGATTAAATATTTCTCCAAATCACAAATCCATCTGCAGTGGGGTTAATGTAGTATACCCATTTTCCAATAGTTAAAATATACATCTGATCTAAGACGTTTGGTTCCATGTTCTCATTAGAGGGTTCTATATACCTATGCCCCTCATACAGATCCAAGGGATGGATGAATTTTACTCCATCCGATTCAAATATCATGAGCTCCATTTTGAGGTCCATGATAGCATAGTTGTCATAAGCCCAATCATTTCAAGATAGGCAGGATACGGGTCCCTCTCCCCCATAATATCAATGACCTCAAAGTATGCCATGGTCTTAACCCCTACAATGTCCACCTCGATGTTCTCCAACCTTCCCACGGGGTAAATGCAATATTGGTTGGCCATGCACAATTGAATGGGAGAATAATCTAGCATGGGTTTTCCCATTTCCTCCCTTGTTTTCTTGGGTAGGATGTTAAAATATGAACCCAAGTCTAGCATAGGATTATTGATCTCATAACCATCTATATGAGAATTTAGTCTAAATTCCCTATCATACCTCTTCTTCATTTTTTGTATTGAGTTGTTATTATGTTATGGAAGGTTAGAAACAATGTGTTCCCCTGAGTTTCCTCCAGTTCCTAGAGTGATTTTGATGGTGTTTCATAATTTATGGGTAAGTTTTTCATTCTCCAAAATGTGATAGAAAAGTTGCAACCAAAAATTAACAGGCTTATGTTATCCATCTACAAAAACCGTGGAAGATCTAGGGTTTTCTGCAACTCCCCCGTGGAGTTTAAACTCTAGATTCACCCTCTCCAACGTTGTTGAGTCAGACATCTATCTGAACATTTCTATGACATTTTTGAAAAACTATTTTTGGATCTCTAGATCATGTTAGCACTCCAAGAGTCACTCCCAGATTGAAAATGAGAGTAAGCTTGGTAACATAGAAATAAAAAGACTTGATTAGGTTTATACTGGAGAAAGAAGAAGAAAACAAGGAAAGGAAAAGACAATAGCTACTGTAAATCAATAATGGACTGTTAGGCTATGGAGTCAAGCAAACATCCTTCTCATTAAATGTAATCGATCTACATATCAAATAAAAGGTTTATTGAATAGAGGAAGAAAAGATAACACAAAGAAGAACAATCATAAGGCAGATATCCTCTCTACATAAATGAATTCAAGGTACTTGAATGTAAACATTGACTAATAAGCAAGATACATTAGATCCTCAGAGGCTCAAGAATCCATTAATCAAAGGAAACCACGATCATCAAGTTGTACAATTCATTCAAGTAAGAAAACAAATTGGAAAAGAACAAAGGGAATACAATCTAATAACACAGATATCATGAACCTTTAATAATAGAATTTTTTACAAAAAAAGATGCCCCTTAGGGTTACAATGATCACAGGAAAAGTTCCTCCTACAGCTCTCTCATAAGCCTCCTTGAACTTTCCAAGACCTCTCAGGTCTCTTAAGTGAAAAACCCTCGGTCTCTAAAGATTGCCCCCTTTCTTTCTAATAACAGAAATGTTTATATATCAATAAAACTCATCCAACGCCCTCTAGCACTCGAGAACTAATATCTAAAAACATAATTTTGTTTGGTTAAGTTGCAAGAAATCTAGAGCTCGTTGTGATCTTTTTCCTGGAAATATGGAAAAAATACAAGTGTCGACTTGAAATATGGAAGTTATTTGAATATTGTTTGGTTGTCGAATTAGTGCATTGAGAATACTCTGCCACCTATAATTTCCTTCCTTGAAATGTTGAAAACGAGTTTGAATGCTATCTATGTTCTCTTGAATGATTGCCACATGTCCTTTGACTTCTTTTTCGCAGCGCCCGAATATTTTGTAGTGCACCTCTAGATTTCATAGAGCCACTGTAAACAGTTCTGCACATTTTGTAGCGCCACTTGTGAAACAGTTCTGCACATTTCGCAATGCCTTTTATATGTCTAACATTTCTCTAAACATAATATTTTTTGAAAAACTGAGAGAGTTTTTTGTTATTTGGTATGTGATGAACAAAAACCTCCTCCAGTTTTAAAAATACCTTCCCATTTGTTCATAATCCAATTTTTAAGTTAGTCACTCAAAAATTGCAAAAGTGTAGTGTGCTCTCAACAAAAATGCAACATGGTCTTTGAGAGGGTTTTTGGAGGCCTTCCTAGAATATTTTTTGGCTGAAAGAGATATGGATGGAAATCTTATGATTTCTACTACGTAATGGAATCATCAAGAACTACAAACACCTTCTCAAAACCCCTGAAAAACTGACTTGAACTCAAGCTGTCCAAAAGTACAGGAACCCTCCTATAGCAATGTATTTTGGGAAATTATCTCAAAACATAATACAATCTTATGTGTTAACATTTGTCTCCACAGGGGCTGGAGACCTCCATGTGAGGCTCCAAGAACATGTAGTTCCAGTGCCTTATCCATGGGTTGTTCCCAACCTTTAACCTCTGCAACCTGATCTGACATGTGACCTTCGATTGAAACCAAATGAAAATTGAAAACTGAAGCTGAAAAACACACCCTGCAAATCTAAAACTGAAACTGAAAAAAATGTTGAAAATGATGCTTTCCCAACAAGCTTATTTCACACACCTACTCTGATTACTGGGAAAATGAAGCATTCAAGTTACATGAAGCAACCAATCAAGCCATTTCATCATTTTTTCAACTGTTTGAAGCTTTGAAATGTGCTTCATTAAGCACCAGAGATAATGCATACTTAAAGGCACGTCAAAGAAACATTTGGAAATACACTTTCCATTGAAGAAATCAGTGAGCCTAGGCTCACTTACTGCTTGTAGATAGGCTATAAATGGATCCCGAAAAACATCATCAATACTTTCCCCTGCAATATTTATTTGTGTAAAAAGGAAAATTATTGCATTAGGTCCTTCCTCCACTATGCTTGGTTGTTGCATTACTTGTTGATTTTCTGATTCGTTCTCAATAAAATAGACTCTGATTTGATCACTGCTTTCGGGTTGTTAATCAAAAGGCTCCAGCATGCTAGTTTCTCTAATTCATTTTCAATGCATATGGCCTTGGTCCACTCTTGGTCATGAGCTGTATTATGAAAAAGGCTTAGGGATGCTTGACTTTCTTTAATTTCAACCTCTCCCATCTTCTCACATGGCATTTGATCTTGGATATTTTATGAAATTGAGCTTGTGTCTTCAAGAGGAATAGGGGATTGATAAGGCAGTTCATCACAATTAGGATTTCTTGGGAAACTACATTCTTTTGTCTTATCTTCTGATTGTGAGGGATATTCATCATAGCTTGGATTATGGTCCCAATTTTTCATTTTTTCACCTTCCAAACATAGATTATCATCCTTTTCTTCCTTTTCAGCAACAAAAATATGACATGAGGGCTGACAGAAGCTATTGTTGCTTTGATGGAAAGGGTACTTCTCTGATATAAGGTCTTCAACTGACTTTTCTGAGAAATCATCTTCATAATCATCATAAAAATGAGAATCAATGAACATTTTACTATTAATGGTTGAGGGGCTTAGTACAATATCTAGGACAACTAGTTGTTTAGGGAAAACATCCTCATAGTCATCAAAACTGGGAAAATCATGGCACAGTGGTTCATTAATAATCGGAGGGATTACTACAACAACTAGTAATCTATGAATTTGGTCGCAACGAGTTGCAACACTGTCCTCGTGATGAAATAACTCTGAACCTAATATGACCTCTTGACTTAAAGAATCGAGAAATGGAGGAGATAGGGAAATGATGGACTGTTCATCCTGATCTTTCTCTTGGGGACCTATATTTTGACATGAATGATGCATCTGTTATTAAAATTTAGGAAAAGCATCATGAAACTCATAATATAGGTCCTGCCCACTGCAATCATCCCCTTAATCTGCACTGCTAGTGTTGGATCATGTTGTCATTGATGCCAATGGTTTTATTATTTGGGAGATTGTTGGATCATATGTCATTGATGCAAATGGTTTGATTGATTGATATCATTGATTGATGTCAAGTAATTGATTGATTGATGATTGATGAACAATGCATATGCATTGATGAGAATGATAGATGTCCAAGTGGAAACCAATTGATAAAGATGGATCATTGATATGA
>JZKD02S1999000.1:116117-148941 GCA_000966675.3 Picea glauca
AACGAATTGCGTTGGGTTCGTGACGACGAGGGCTACAAACCCATTTGTTTTGAGGCAATTCTGAGAACTTTCATTTTTGAGGTAAAATTTGACCCCTGGTCCAGATTCTGATCACATTGACATGAAAATAAGACTGTAAGCCTCATCCATGTGGTTGAGATATATGGATTTCTCGATTGTTGATGTTTTTTCAACCTTTGTAGCTAAATTTATTCGGTATAATCCTATACTTCTAGGCACATGTAGAATCTTTAGCTTCCACTCAAAATAATTGTGTGGTGTGAGAATAATTACCAATGTAAATTTCATTATTTCTTACTACATCTATATTTTGAACCTACAAATAAGTGCCTATGGGTCATGCTCCTAGAAAATTTTGGGCTCTAATACGATGTGAATTTTTAGTGAAACCTGCATAGAGAACCTAGCTAGAGAAATTTACACAAATCTTGTAAAAGAGAGAGAGAGAGAGAGAGAGAGAGAGAGAGAGAGAGAGAGAGAAGAATGAATGAATTGTATTAAATGAATGGTAGAAAGAGAAATAAATACATGAAATACTCTGTATGGCTAAATAAATGTGCCATAGTAGTGATCTAGAGAGATATGGACACTCACTGATAGAAACCATAGTTATCTACCACCTAGTCCTAGTTAACTTTCCATGCAATCATTAGTTAACTGAGTCACACATGTGGAGGTGAGAGAAATACATGCATTCACAAGATATGCACCCTCCTATCCACATGTATTTGATATTCTCTCTCTTTGTGAGAAAATCGAGGTGAACATGCAACTGTTGGTGATAAAACCAATGTTGTCTTGCATGAGTTTCCTCCACTAGTCTAACTGAAGTGTAATTGAGTTAAAACTAAAGAGGGAAGGTGCCCTATTTTATAGTAGGCACCCTATTTTGTAGGTAATATTATTAGGATAGAAAATTCTCATCTATGAATAGTGTCCTCAACATTAGAATAGAAAACTTTTGAAAAAGAATTACCAGGTGACTGTGTAATATCTCCAACACTAAGAGGGGCCAAAATATTCTTTAAGATAGAATTTATTTATGGGTACCATCAAGTAATAATTAAGGATGAATACATACATAACACCACCTTTAGGAAAATATATGGGCACTATGAGTTTATGTTGGTTCCTTTTGGCCTTACCAATGCACCAACCACATTTATGTGCTTAATGAACAAAATCATCAACAAATACTTGGACAAGTTTGTCTTGGTTTTTATTGATGAAAATATCATACAATATAAGACCAAGGAGGAGCATGAATAACATCTCGGTTTGGTACTGCAGGTGTTGAGAGAACACTAATTTTACACCAATTACAATAAATTTGACTTCTTCCAGAATCAGATCCACTACTTGGGTCATGTAATCTCTGAGGAAGGGGTTGCATTAGATCTTGATAAAGTTAAGGTGTTCATGAATTGGCATTATTCTCGAAATATAAAAAAGGTAAGATCATTTAGGGGGTTGGTTGGATATTACAAGAGGTTTATTCAAGTATTTTCAAATATTGGACATCCAATCACTTCTCTACAAAGAAAAGGGGTGAAGTTTTTGTGGTCAGCAGACTATGAAGAAAAATTTCAACAGCTAAAATATATTTTGACAAATGTACCTATTTTTAAGATTGAAAACCCATGAAAATATTTCCTAGTATGTATTGACACATGTAAGGAAGGACTTGGTGGATTCCTCATGCAATAAGGACATGTGATTAGCAATGCATCCAAAAAATTGAATAAACATGAGCAATGTTATGTCAGTCATGACTTAGAGCTCACAACTACCGTACACGCTTTGAAGATGTGGAGACATTGCATGCTTGGGAGAAGATTTTTCTTAATGATAGATCACAATGTGTTGAAGTATTTGTTTGATCAACTATATTTAAATTTCTTAAAATCCAGGTGTATGGCTGTCATCTTCGATTTTGATAAACTACATTTAAATGTCGGACAATCCATGTGGATGTCTCTCATTATTGAGTTTGATTTTGAAATTAGACACATTAAAGGAAAATATAATTGAGTGGTATATGCACTTAACTGAAGCTTACAAATAATACAACTAGAAGTAGCTAGTGTATATGAATCTGATCTAAAGAACACAATCATATTTTTCATAAGTGATGGTGAATATTTTAGGCTAATAAAGGAAAAGTTAGAGAAAGATCCAAGAAGGATGAAAAGTGAAGGATATCATCTCATTGAAGATAGGTTTTTGATGTACAATAATATATTGTACACACCCAATTCAATTGAATTAAGGGATCCCATAATGAATGAGTTCCATAAGAGGCCTTATGTAGGTCACCTAGGTTATCAAAAAATGATAACTATAGTAAGGAAAATTTATTATTGGCTAGGGATGAAGAAGGGTATAGATGAATATATTTCTAAATGTCTAGAGTGCCAACAGATCAAGGTTGAGCACAAGAATCCAACAAGATTGTTGCAGCCAATACAAATTCCAAAATGGAAGTGCGAAGTAATCTCCACATAATTCATCATAGGACTACCAAGGGCATCCAAGAAACACGATGAAATCATGGTGGTGGTGGATAAGTTGAGTAAGGAAGATAATTTCCCAATTAAATCCACTTACAAATCAATAGATGTTGCAAACATTTTTCATCAAGGAAATGTTCATATTACATGTCAAGCCCAAGACACTCATTTTAGACCGAGATGTTAAGTTTACATCGACTTTCTTCAAAATTTTGTTTGTAGGATTTGGGACACACTTGGCTTTCATCACTGCTTCTCATCCTCAAACAAATGGAAAAACTAAGAGGGTAAATAGAGTGTTGGAAGACATGTTGATAATGTACGTTATGCATCAACCCAAGAGGTGGGAAGACTATTTTCCCCTAGTAGAATTTTCCTATCACAATGGATACCAAGATTCATTAAAAATGAGTTAGTTTGAGGCCTTATATAGTAGGAAATGTAATATACTAATCATCTAGGATAATCCAGTGGAAAATATTTCACTTGTACCATATATGTTAAAGGACATGGACCAAGAAGTGACCAAAATAAAACAGAATTTGAAAGTGGTTCAAGATAGGAAAAAGAGCTACACCGACAAGAAAAAAATCATGTCTGAATAAGAGTTAAACCTAAGAGAAGTTCCTTAAGAATGGGAACTTGTGCTAAACTATAACCTCATTATTATTTACCATTTAAAGTATTAGAAAGAGTGGGACTTGGAATACAGGCTTTCCTTGCCTCCTTCTGTTAGAGAACATAATGTATTCCATATATCTTTGCTTAAGAAATATTTTCATGTCCCTAACCATTTTATTAAATGGACTGTGATCTAGGTGGAACCAAAAGGAGAGTTCCATCCTGTTTTGGACTATGATTTCCATTAGGACAAACCCCATAGGCATTAGTCTCGTCCACAATTGTCGGAGTTGGGATCCATGAGAGAGGGTTAACCCATGTCACTAAATTCACATGAAGCATTGAACCCAATGTCCAACAATCTCCCCCCTCCCCTGGTGCATTCCAGATGAGTTTAGAACTCTAGACCTATTGCTCTAATACCATTTGTTGGACTGCAATTTTTATTAGACCAAAACCCACAGGCATTAGTATTCACCACAATCATCAGAGTTAGGATCCATGATAAGGGGGTTAATCCATGTTGTGAAACTTGCGAAAAGCATTGAAGCTAATGGCCAACATTCTAAGCCTCAACACATCCTGGAAAGTAAATAGACATTTCTTCAAAACCAATCCATTGTGTAGGTCAATGTGTAGTGGAAACACTTTGGAGAAGATGAGGCCACATGGGAACTAGAGGATTCCATGAAAAAGGCATACCCATTGTTTTTGTACAATTTTTTTTATATGGGTCGTAAAAACCTGAGGACAATGTTTATTTTAAGGGGGATGGGAATGTAACACCATTTTTTCCCACAAGTTTGTAACTATAATTGTGACTTAATATCTCCATGAGTTGTGACAGGATTATTCTTCCATTATGAGACTAGAATGGACATTTTCAAACTATGTATATATATTTGTTGTTGTGTGTGTGTGTGTGTTTTAATGAAAATCTTGCTAGACAATTGGACGAAGGGTGGAGCACCAAACACAGACCATGATACTGTGAGTGGAACTAGTGGGGGGGAAAGAATTACCATTAGTTAAAAATCCATAGTGCACTTTTCCCAAATCTCATATTTGAAGATATTTCTCTCTTTTCCCTTTTCAAAAATTTGTGAATGCAGAGGGCTAGTAGTTGGGAAACAAACAACATGCAATGAATGAAAGTATGGGAGAATTGCTAGAATGAATGGAACTATCAGTCAGGGTACAAAAGAGTACCCTCCTAGTTTTCGAGAATTGACCCATGCGCTTCTATGACACTGGGAAGGAGAAGTTGTGAATATTTTGGAGAGGGAAAAATGCAATGAAGCAGAGAAAATAAGGCAACATGGATATTTTTCACAAGTAAAGAGCTCATTGTTGAATTTCGAGTAGAGAAAGACCCTAACCCAACCTAGAAAGAGGGTCACAATCCTAGTGCATGTTGGATAGGAAAAATAACATTGAGAAGGGAGGGAACTGAGGGACTGTATAGCAAAGAGAGGACTCCATGTGCAGAGGTTACACAAATGAGAAGGATACTAATAAAAACTTGTGGAGGCCCTAGCTTGGTGGTTAAAAATGGAAATTCCCATCATTAACTGTTGTGGAGGATATTGGCCTTCACACTCAACCCAATTTCCCCTTAGGATCATGATTTCCCTAGTATTATCATGGTCTCACATAGGGGTGGATTGTTGTAGAAAAAATGGTGCAACAGAGCCTATGATTTGGTGGAAAATCACTCACCATTACTCACTTGGTTTGGCCGGAAACTATGAACATATAAGTGTTTAACTTATGTTTTGTATAATTTAAGGTTTGATAAATCTATGAAATATGCATGTTCTTGCATTTCATAAAGTTAAAAAGTTCATGGACAGAGAACTGTGAATGAGATGAATGAATATTTTGAAATTTATGTCTATTGGGTAAATTATCAAGCTAGTTATCAATGTTGAATGCATATGAAATGTATCTTTAATACTATGGTCAGACCTATGATTAGAGCAAGGATTGAATGGATATTTTATTCACTCGAGAAGATGGGGTCTTGTTAGAAAAACAATATCACAAAGAAACAAATAAAAGAAATGCAGAAATAAAACACAGAATATACACATTACAATAGAGACACAGATATACGTGATTCACCCAGTGTGGGCTACATCCACCAAATAAATTTCCAGTTCCAACCTTTTTATTATCCAGTAAAATGAAGGGATACAACATACAACACACCTGTTGTAACTTCCTCTTCTTTATTTCACAGTCTCCTCTCTCATAATACAATATTCACCATAACACACAGTCACAATACAATTCCCTCATAAAAGAGGGTTGCCTTCTAGGGAAAAAAACCCTAACATAAATTATATCATCAAATCCGTGACCTTATAACGATCGGTCTAGATTGACTACGAAATTACAATATTTGAATTGAAAAAAAAATAAAAAATTGGGGGTGCATGAATTATGTATCCTGCAGTTTATTTGACCTTCACATGAATTAGGAAGATAATCAAGCTCCACAACCAATAGGTCTTCCCTGAAATTATTTAAATTTAGAACTAGAAATGGTCGGGTTCAGTTGGAAGAATTGCATCGAGGGTCAAAGGAATTCATGAAAATAGATACTTTTCTTTGTTTAGTCCCTTCATTCCATAACCGTGATGGAACCTTGCAATGGAACCTTCATCGAAAGGTGAGATAAAGGATAGGTGTCCTCGTATCATTAAATTTGGGATCCAGAAACAAACCATTAAAGGTCAAGCAATTGTGATACCAAAAGGATCGAGGATCATCGATCACAATCATTATTAGTCATTGGATCCTTTGGGAAGGAGTCTTTGGAAGGATATGTCCAGAGAATTTAAAAGCGACTTTGCATTCCAAAAGAATTAGTCCAACTGAGTTAAAGGTCATACATATTTAAACCCAAAAGGATTTTGGTTGTTAGATCAGACAGATTCCATTCATTAGATCTATCAGAAATTGATAACCCTATTAAAGAGTTTACAACTTGGAAACCCTCCTTGATCTAGGTAATTGATTGGGTGTGATCCCCACCATATGATCTATCAAACGGGCATCTTCCCTCAGAAGGGGTAGGTATGGAAGAGAATTTCATGTCAACAAATGATGACGTAAGTGTTATGCCAGTTGGATGATAGATGGTGACCTGTCCTTGGGTACACATCAGTAAGGAATGACAAGTCAAGGATTGACACATGTTATTTGGGTATAGGTGGGACCCAAATGGTAAGTTTCAAAATATATCGATCAAGTATCATTGATGAATCTAAACCTTCCATTGGCATAAAGATTATATATTGACCATTCCTTGGAGATTAGGGGTCGGGTGGGCTTTTTTAGAAGATCTAGTCCATAATATCTTTTATGAAGAAGCAATCCCAAATGTGTGAGCCCAATAATCTTGCAGTGTGGGATGACCCTACCCGATATGTAAATTTCAATGAAACAATATCGAAATTATTGTGGATTCCAACCTTCAAAAAGATCAATATGTTTGGTGTGATAATTTTTTTGATAACGATAGTCCAACAGTGTATCACATGTCAATATTTGGTATGTTTGAATGGTTGTGTGAGTTGTATGTCCCGATGGTTAGGTTCAAGAAGGGTTTTTGTAATCTTAGTGTGTCACTTTGAAAAAGATATCTTGATAGAGTGAATCTCATAGTAATGCAGGCCATAGAATCCTGAATGCTAAGTTCAAAGGCTTGGCAGTCAATTTCAGGTTAATGTTTTCAGCCCCTATGAAAACAAATCCACGTCAACTGACACATGTACTGAAGACTCACGTGGATCTGAGGTGGATTTGGTGAGAGAATACCTAGGAAATATTTATATGCCATATCTTGCTAACTTAAGCTCAATTTCAGATGTGGCTATAGTCGTTAGAAATCTCTCAAAGAGAAGAATAGAGATATGTGATGTCCCTAATTTCGGACATTATTATATTACAGAGTGTTATGTTGACTAGAGTAGCCAGATGGGCGTGACAGTGAGTTCAGGAGATATTGAGGGGTTTTCTTGGGCCTGAATTGCATCGTTCATCATATTTCATCATCGAGATCCATTCTGCATAGCTTAGCTTTGGTTCCGTTGCATTCGGACGATTTTCATAATTTGGGTTATAATTTAATTAAATTCACTAAGAAGGTCGTATTGGGCATAATAATTGGAGAAACCTCTTAGTGTAATATCTCATTGGAATAGGGAGGAAGAGAAACACAAGATAATATGATGAGAAGTGACTTTCAGTGGCCAGAGAAGCCATAAGGAGGGATAAATAACTTTTTAGAGGTAAAATGGTTAATTAATTAATTAAAGTGATTTAATTAAGGAATAATAAAATAAAGTAAAAGTCACTTGGAGAAAAAATGTGAATAGGGGGTATAAAAGAGGGATAGGGGCCTCTATTCTCTCATTATGTTTTTTATCATTTTGTTGTCTGGCTTCTTGCTAGAGAGCCCATGCACTTGGGGGTTTGATGGTTTTGACTGAACAAACCCTAGAGATCAGCTCGGTGGTGAAATATTCCACCCAACCTGGTCCAAGCTTGGTCACGGAGGTGAAATATTCCTCCCTCACCATTTTACATCATTTCTAGTCAATTCCATGATCATTTGTGGAGGCAGGGCGTATTGTTGGAGGGTTTTTGCAAAGCTAGGGTGCACCCATCTTGAGAGAGTAGTTCGGTTTGCTCAGAAGTTATCATATTCTCAATAGATCTCACTCCAGGGTTGTTATCCATCACTATAGAACCTTTTTACATAATTTTTTGAGTGGATTCATCAAGTCATTTGTCATATCACATAGGAGGGTGTGATTCACTTGAGGAGTGCACATTGTCCCTTAGAGATCTTGTGTTCTGGAGGGGAATGCCATTCCCAATCGACTAAATATTTTGAATTGGGGTTTCCAAAACTTCGATCTACCTTTTGGCAGTTGTTTTCAAGGGTTTGGAAGCCATATTTTTGGAGGTTGAATTATTGGCTTGCTACAGAGCTAGGAGGGCACATCTGTTTTTACATGAATTGTTGTTTGGGGGCCTTCCAGTTGAGCTACAGCCTAGAGATTACTCATATCCTATAGCCATCAATAGATCTATCTTATCACATAGTTTTGTAGAGGTTTGAGGCCATCAAATAGGAGGTCGTACTTTCCTTGGACCATTCTAGCCAGGAAATGTGCATTGTGAGAGAGAGGGAATCACATACAACAGAGGGTATCAGTTGGATTGCAGTGTTACTTGGTATTCATCTTGGAGAGGATTTTGGAAGTCTATATATTCATCTTTATCTTGTAACTTGGAGGCATCATCAGCCACACAATATATTATATTATATTTATTCCATATTTTCTCCATCTTTGTATGAGGACATTTATTATTATAAATAAATCAGATCTGAGGTATTTGTGGCTATTTCTTGTGCTATTTGTCTTTCATCTTGTTGAGTACATTCCATTGTTACATTGTTCTCATTTACTTGCTGCAAATATACAAAGAACCATCATTATAAACCCCAGTGCAACCTAAGAAACTAAAATCAACAAAGTGTTTGACAAAATGCCACAACCAGAAAACACATAAAACACAATAAAAACACAATGTTCCAATCGGATCTGGTTGGAAACATTACAGTGGTATCAGAGCGAAGATTCCTCCCAGCCTAAGGGGTATTCCATAAGGAAAGATGGATTGTTTTTACTTTTCTAGAGAAATTGTATTTTGTGAGAGGGAATATCGAGCCCTTAGTGAGACTTCCACAGCGCAAGTAACATTCCAACAATTTGTATCCATAAAAAATACTAGGTGGAGAAAAGATGAGGTTACACATTGGGTCGGTATAGCAGAGGAAAATAGAGCCAGAGTAGCTAGATGGAAGGAAGCACAGATTACTCCTACATCCACTAGGAGCAGGGAACTTTTATATAGTTGCAAAGAGCCTTGGGAGCTAGACCCCAGATGCAGGGGTATAGGGAAGGTGCACATTGTTGAGGTGCACTATGACAATGAGGATGAGGAGATGCATGAGGATACAACCATATATGCCTATTTAGAGAAATCTGATGAGGCTAGTGACTCTTGCACATATGAGGGATAGTTGGATGGACAGGATGATAGTGCATGTTCTTCATCTTCCACATCATGTAGTGTTGAGGATTCAACACTTTAGCATAGTGTTGACACTTTTGAGGATTAATTTGTGTTAGCACTTAGAAATGATGAGATCAGGAGGTTGGATGACCTACCCTTGGGTGTATACATGGCTTCCAAGAAGTCATGTATGGAGGATGATGAGATTTCTATGATGGAAGTGGCACATTTTTCATCTTCTTAGACACCTATGATATCCATGACACATGATATCAATGGCATTTCTGATATGGTGAAGGAGCCATGTGTGAGGATTGTACACCAAGAGCATATGGATCTATAATCCCAAGAGGAGAGACATGACTTTGAGACATTTTACCTTACACATACCTATTAGTATGAGGCGAGTGAGTCACCTCTTTTGGATATTCCATTGATATATCATGTTATGGATACTGACAACATGTGAGGACCCTCACTTCTAGGACTGGTATACAATGATGAGGATGCACTCCTTATTGGCCGGGATGAAAATATCTCATGTATAGACACTTCTGTATGGGATCCAAGTGTAGATGACATCAACAGAATGAGCATAGAGGAGGATATATCTTCCCATATAGGATACAATGTGATTCAAATGGGGGTAGCATCAGGTGATGGTGTGCAGTGGCACACAAGAGTACTCAGTAGCACAATGGACAGTAGCAATTTCAATGCCTCATCTTTTGAGGAGTGTGTTGTTGGGGATTCCATTGTTGACATTAGCAGTGACAAGCATGAGGTAGCCCCTCAATAGGATTGTGATCAAGAGTCACAACACTTGGTAGGACAGTTGAGAGTCAGTGAGGACATGATCATGGAAACCATTAGATGCATTGATGACACACATGAATTGGTGGCAGGATATTGTTGGAGGGCATCAATGGCATATTATAGTTAAGATGGGGAAATTTCCATGGATGACTTCCATACTCTCATGGAGAGATTGACTGTGATGATGGTTGACTACCAACATTTGTTGATGGACAAAGATTACTTATTGTAGGTAGGCAAGATGTATCACAAGGTCCTTAGGGAGCAGGAGTTTGAGGTGGACCAAATCACTCATGAGTTGGTGAGCACATGGAGATTATTGGAAGGCACACAGAAAACCCTTCATGATTTAGAGTCCAGATCAGAGGTGCTCCTTGAGACGATTAAACCAATATCCACTACACCTATCTCAACAAAGATTCATATATATCCTTCAGCCACATTGCTAGAGGATGTTGGTGGTTTAGTAGTGGAGCACCAGTTGATGGAGGAGAATGAGGAGTACACAGGATCACTGGTGAGTATGGAGAGATATGATCCAAAGATGTAGGAGGATATACATGGGTTACAAGGACCTCCCTTCATGAGGGGTTTTGAGACAGTTGGGAACACACATACACATGGGGATTCCATAGCCAGGGGAAGTTATGAGGACAATTCCATTTGTGTTCCAGGATTGGTTGAACTTCATGTAGAGGTTGACCTAGTAGTACACCTAGGATCCATGATGTTTCAAGTGTATACAAGAGATTACATGAGTATACAAGGGCATACAATGATGAGTGGTAGTTCACAGAGACATACAGAGGTGGACGTATTGGATTGCAAGGAGGATACATACTTAGTGGATTATGGAGATTCCTATCCATTGCAGCATTATACTCATCTGAGACATCACCTTCGCAGTAGAAGTATATGCATGAGTGATGATGGATGGAGATTAATTGACCAGTAGTTTTTGGAGATCATTAGTGTTGTACCCGACGGTTGGATTTCAATACTGATCACAGGTGATTATTTACCATGGGCGTCGATGGATGAGATTTTGGTAAATTCATGGGGATTGACCAAAGCATATGATACCCTCCATTCCTACAGATGGTGGCAGATAGTTATGGTAACCTTTCTTGATACTTTCATCATTAATAGAAACACAAGGGGAGATAGACAAGGGCATAGGACTTGGAGAGTTGGTAGGTCGAGACCACATGACAGGAGTTTCTTTATTTCTTACAACAGGATAGGGGTGTATCATCAGAGAAAGATAGTTGAGGCCTTGGGCATTATGGAGAGTATCTCAGGACATGAGATAGAGGATATCGCAGAGGATGGTACCGATTCAGATTCCCATTCAGATGAGGATGGAGGGATTTCGATAGTTATCAGTATGACACATCAATAGTTAGTGGGGATTGGAAGTGATGAACTTCCAATTTTTCCATGGGATCTGGGATTCCATTTGGTCAATGGGTTGTTTCATATTATGATGGTCTAGGTTGCGCTAGAGAGCAACATAATTCACTCTTGGGTTTTTTTGAGAGGGCTTGTGGGGACTTGTTCTATGTGGCAAGATAGGTTCTCCCTATTGATACTCATGATTGAGTATGGAGATGGTTGGGTAGATGTTGATTCAAAATGGACTTTGTCACGCACACCTTGCAAACGTTATGCACTCCTTGCACATATAAATTTCATGTTATCTCTTCTGAGCTCGCGAGTTGAAACAGACTCTGTCAATGCACTCCTTGCGGACACTATGCACACTTGCACTTGCTCATAGAAGAGAAACAATTGAAACTTATCTAAATATTTACAGATTCATACATTCAACCATGTAAATGCATTCATACACACAATAACAAGAAATAACAATGAATTTCAAATAAACAGAAATTCTACCATTCATTCACATAGACACTGCAATACTAGCCATTTGGGACAATGCTTCTCTGCTATATTCATTCAACTGAAATTTACATGTGTTTATAAACGTTGATAAGCTTCAACTACTTCTACAACATATACAAGAGATTCAACAACTACAACAATAACTTCTGCAACCTATCAACAACAACCTCTACTGGGCAATAATACAAAGCTTTATACAAGAAGGGTCCTTCGAGCTCTTCCCTCCAACTATTCTAGTGCTATCCTATCAAAATAAAATCTATCAACTACTTAGAATTTATTGCAATAAATATTTGTGACAGACAGATAAGATCCAACACATTGAATCTGTACTGCACTCAGCTTCATTAAAATAAATTACATTCTCTGATGTCCTCATGAAATCATCCAACTCCACAACATTAAATATGTTATTTAGTTACAATTCCTTTCAAAATATTTGCGTGATATGCCTTCTTCAAAATTTAAAATTATTCAAAATGCACTTTGGGCACTTAGCTATCCTCTACTCGTTCTTTGCTGGCGATGCTCCTGCATCACAAATCCTCTTTGTAAATGGATCACTAAGAACTGTGTATGTTTATCAAGAAGTTGTACATGATGATTTAAAGTAGATTAAACTAGCCCTTGTATGATTGTATAATCATTAGGTTTTTTATTGAAGTGTTTATGGTTTAAAGTATAGTATCACATGCATTTCTAATTAAGAACAATAGCATAATTTGATTGAAGTATTTCTTATTTCAGTACAATAGTGTAATTTCTGATTTCGAGAATAGTTCATAGGTTTAATTAATTACAAGAGCATGTATTTCATATTTCTTCAATGACAAAGTTTTCAGTAGATTGTTTTGTTTCTACTTTACATTTTTCTGTGGAAATCAATGTTCTAATTTGAATTAAGTAAATGAATCATGGAGTTAAATTTCCATGTAAAAAGAGTAATTAGAATAGTAATCTTTCATGCCTAGTCCCATATTTTGCATAATAGATTCTTGCACTAGTTTTCTCACATTTTAAATTTGCCAATATCTTTAAATCAACAAAGAATAGATTAATTACCTAGTTTGTGAGGTATGGTCACTCCATGTCAGGTTTATTCCCTAGGTGACGAATTTTTCTAGTTTTCTTAATATTGTGTTGCCGGCACTAGATTAGACTGCTAGATTAGATCTCTAAACCTACACATACAGTGATATCACCTCGAAGCTTATGAGCCCCGGGTTGACAATTTAATGTCGAAATAGATAGCATATATTTCACTTGACATTGTGATGAATTCTCCATAGTGATCAAACACTTTGTTGTGCAAGCCATGTGCCTGTGTCTAAAAAGGGCCTCCATGCACTGGTTAAACACGATCATGGGTGCACTTATTGACATACATCTCAAAAAAACTCATTATCCATCCTTGTCCTGGAACTCCATTCTCATGTCCTTATAATTCATATGAATATCCCCCAAAGATAATAACCATTGAACTGCTAACACCACATGAGTATCTGCTAAATCCAAAATGTAAAAGTCATCGGTCAATGTGTAGTTACCCAAGGTTACTTCCAGTCCCCGGATTCTCTGAGTGCACATAATGTTGTACCCATACGCCACTACCACATTGAATCACTCTAAATCCTCCGCAGGGATATTCCTCCGGTCGACAAGTGAAACATCAATGAAATTGTGGCTAGCTCCACCATCCACTAGTGTTGAAACTCTCTTCCCTTGCACAATGCCTCTAATCCTGAAGGTATAATATTTAGGGACTCATGAAAGTGTGGAAATGGTTACCACCTTAGGGCTACCTTGTAATGTTTCTTTCTTTGTAGTCTACAAGATATCACTATTGTCATATCCAATACCTTTGTCATCAACATCATCCTCCTCATCGGAAACAACCTAAATGTAATGGAATTTGCCCTTTCCCATACATATATGACCTGGTTCCCATATATATTTGCAGCTGAAACATAACTTCTTCCTCCTTATTTCTCTCTAAATCTCTTCATTCATCATGTCCTTACATGTCCATGACTTATGGGGAAATTTAGTCTCCTTGAGGGATGAAGACTTTTTTCAGAGCCTTCTTGTTGACTGCGTCCTTCATATCCTAGGATCTCATTATGGCTTCATGCAATGTGGTTGGCCTAAAGGACTTCACCCATCCTCTCATGGGTTCATTCAGACCTTCTGTGAATAACATCACCAATCTCTGTTGAGATATATCCATCACCATAACTGTCATTCTTTGAAATTATGCGATGTATGCTTATGGTGTGCCTACTTGTTTCAATTGTGCCAACTCCATTAAGTGTATTTAAGGGTCCTTCTGGTCAAACCTGTTCATCAAGCTCTAAGTGAATTCCACATATGAAGTGATGTTGACGTGCTCTAATGTCACCAACCCATGATACCACCTTTTGTTAAGTACATGAGTAGATCTACAAATATAATCACCACAAATATTAAATACACAATAGATCCACAGAGAAATATAGAAGAAACCACACTTATTATAGAAACCCTTAAGGTAGGGCAACACCATACAATGGACCCTAGATCCTCTCATGTTCACTTGTCTCTTCAAGGGGGAATCCTCCTATTGACCTACCGCTCACAATACAATATTTCTCTTCATATCCCATTACATTGCTTGAACTCCTTTATATAGTGCTACCATCACCTAAGAACATTCTACAAGAGGAATCTTCTAGAAGTAGAACATTCTAAGAAGTCCTCTTACATTTATTATATCTAACTACCATAGTGGGCCTTATTTAATAATATAGTGGACCTGGTCCACCTTACATTGAATAGCCTCCACTATTATCACTATGGGCCCTCTGCCCCCCCCNACTACCTCTCTAGCTACCTAACATTCTATCCCTCTTATGAAAGTGTTGTCGTCAACTCTTGATGTACAACCATATACCAAGGTCTCATGGATAAGTGTGAACCATAGTGATGAAGTAGACTAGAGAACTAGGGTCCCATTGAGAAATCAAAGCCACCATGCTGAAGTAGTCCAATCGTCATTGTAAACTAGGGTTCCATGTCCAAGTGCTCATGTGAACTCCACACGGAATATATCGGCACCCAATAACCAACTGAAAATGATGCTCCCAATACTGACAGCTATCATGTGGATCCAAATAAGAATATCCATCCACATAGTGGGAGATGATCAAAGTTGAATCTAGAAGGAACAATACCATTGTAGAATATGAAGGTTGGATGATGGTAATCATAACTCATGATGTGGGACATTGTTGGTCTCTACAGAAGGTGGAGTAGAGTCATCAAATAAAATATGGAAGTGGTTGTCATCCCAGAAATGACAACTATCCATATACCAATCATCACAATCGACCTCAAAATCATACCAAGCATATATTTCTTGATTATATTCATCTCTGATGTTCACCATAATAAATATATATTACATGTTGTCCAATGAATCTTGAATACTACAAAAACTATAATTGAGGCCATCTGCAAGGTCATGTAATATGTCATGCAATGTGCCATATAATGTGTCATACAATTGGGCTTTGAATGCTTCGGTGTTTTGTAGAATTTATTCGAGGGTTTTGAGAGGAAATAGCCATTGGAAACACCACATAAAATATACCAAAATAAATCTCTTAAAATAATTTATCCAATGGCATTGATCTGGTAACAATCTGAGCACCCTATGAAAAGTTATGAACTCTGCAGTCCCGCCGTCGTCACGAAAAACCCCAAAAAATAGTTGATTTTAAATCAGCGATATCTTCACTTATATAGCTCCGATTTGGACGATTTGTTTTTTGGAATTGGGTGAAATTGTGAGGAGAACTCAGATATGAAATTTCTTTTGAAAAAATCAGCCTCAGATGCTACATAAATCAGAAAAATCATGCAGCCGTCCGCGGAAAAAAAAACCCTGAAAATTGCAGATTTTAAAATGCAAATGACCTGACTTCCCGATCTCCATTTCAGGCGATTTTTTTTTTTAACTTGGGTTGTTTTCAGAGAGGAACTTAGATAAACAACCATTTATTTCAAAAAATTTACCAAAACATACATAAATTGTCCATAATGTCGCAACCCTCTTTTTTTTTCCGAAAAATTAAATCTGCAAAAAATAAAAATATTTGCCCACACTTCCGGCCAAGGAAAGTGATCTGATACCAATTGTTAAGTACCTGAGTATATATACAAATATAATCACCAAAAATAGTGAATACAAAATATATCCATAGAGCAATATATAAAAAACCACACTTATTATAGAAACCCTTGAGGTAGGGCAACACCATACAATGGATCCTATTATGGAAGAGATCCTCTCCTGCTCACTTACCTCTTCGAGGGGGCATCCTTCTATTGAGCTATCTCTCACAATACAATATTTCTCTTCATATCTCATTACATTTATTTAACAAATTTATATAGTTCCACCATCACCTAAGAACATTATAGAGGAGGAATTTTCTAGAAGTAAAACCTTCAAATAAGTCCTCTTACATTTATTATATCTAACTACCTATTTATTATATATAACTACCATAGTGGGCCTTATTTAATAATATAGTGGACCTAGTCCACCTTACATTGAATGGCCTCCACTATTATCATTATGGGCCTTCTAGGCCCCCCCACTACCTCTCTAGCTACCTAACCCCTTTCATGAGCTTCTCCTTCCAAGTGAAGAGTGGCATACTGAATTTCTTCTTCTTTGAACATTGGGTTGAGTTGGATGTAGGTATATAACTTATGTACCAAGGCCCTATATATACTCTTTCTTGATCCATCGAAGGGTGGAATAGTCAATATTCCCACCTTATGCATGAGATCAAAATTATGTGGGCTATGTTCCCCTCCCTTGGGTTGTACTTATGTTTGAGTTCACAAAAGTCTTTATAAACATTCTCATGGATGTCTGCATCTATCGTCTCGTACTCTTTGTATGAGGTTTTAATACAAATCCTCTGATCTTGTTGCTCCTTTGGGGAAGGGTTTCTCTTCTATTTATCCTTCCTTTGGATCTTCTAGATCTTTCCCCCATTTTGACAAAATCAAATCTTCACTTTATTTTCCCTCCCATTCCATTAAATATAAATGTTTATTTTATTTAATGTCAATTTTAGGGTTTGACAATATTTTTACCTAGTGACACCTCCTTGACACCCTTTTTCATTATTGACTATAGACTACGAGAGTTGTATAGGCTATTGAGTCATCCCGATCACTTGGAAGGTGACATTACAACCAAGTGAGAACCATCATGGTGTTGCATGCCCCAGAGAGAGAATGAGACTTAGCATCTCAAGTGGGTCTCCAACGGGGTCATGATTGTTGGTATCAGAGCTACTTCGACAATAGTCTTGACCGTGGAATTGGGAGAACAATTTGCAGAAGTCGGTTTGAGTTTGATGCGAAAACAACATATTGCAATTGTGACAATGGTGAATAGTTTGGTGGGCAAATTGATTCATCATAGAGATAGTTGGTACCAAAACCTATGACATAGGTTGGTTCCAGTTGATAGGACAAGTTACAAACAAATTTGGTACTAGGAGAAGGAATTTCTATATGTCTTCCTTTTGTGAACTGAGAGCGATTCTGTGTGGAAAAAATAAGCACTTGGATAGGGTGAAAAATCGTAGAACTCATCCCAAAGTTCATCACATATTTTTGGTGAAGTCTTGAGGAAAGTTCTTTCCTACCTTGGATGAACCACTTGCAAGTATATGTGAAGATACTTTGAGGTACATCCATGGTAGGATCACACACAAATGACAGTGACATCGATAGGGAGCTCAAGAAAAGTTGGATGAAGGATCAACTTATTGTCTTGGAGAATATTATTGAGTAGATGACAGATGTAATGTTCCAACATGGTGATAATATTGAATGTATGGAAAATTATATGGGAAAGATGGTGTGTGGGTTTAATGAATACATGCAGGAGTGTCATATGACTGTGAATGTTATCACATACACCTTGACTGACAATGTTCAAGGCAGCAGAAGGTGCATTGGTCTTAGTTACTCAGGAGTTGAAGGATAAAGAGGACATCGTCACATTGTTGAAACAAGATGTAGCCAACGGGAAAATATCATATGTCATGAAAATGAGGATCGATATAAAGGAACCTAAACCATATGATGGTACCCACAACTCTATGTTTCTTGGAAACTTCTGTTGGGAAATAGAGTAGTACTTAGAGTGGTTGAAAAGAAGTTCAAGCGAAGTGAAAGTGAATGTTGTTGTGATGTTACTAAAAGGGACTACTAAGCTTTGGTGGAGGAATCGATTGGAAGAATTAGCAACTGGGTGAACCACAGAGAAGATAAAAAACTAGGAAGAGATGAAGGCATAGTTTGGTCCATGAAACCAAGTGTGGATTGCAAGAAATTAGTTGTTGGCTCTTAGGCACACTAGTAAGATCTAAGCCTACATCAAGGAGTTTTCTGGGATCATTTTGGAGATCAAAGATATGTCGAAGGAACACATAATTTTCCACTTCATGAATGGTTTGCATCCATGGGTGCAAAGTGACTTGCGATGCCAGAATGTGCAAACACGTATGACATCCATCACTGCAACAAACAAACTGCTGAAATTCAAGGGTGAAGCCAAGACAAGTCCTAGAAGTAGTGAGGATGCCCAAGGTGAGAAGAAATAAGGGAAGAGGAAGAAGAATGACGAAGGAAAGGAAAAGACATCCAAGGGTATCAAAGACAATGCCAAACAAACAAATGCACCAAAGGAAAAGAAATTTATTTCATGTTGGATTTGTGCCAAGGAAGACTATGTGAATAATTGTCCCTTGAAACAGAAGTTGAATGCCTTGGATAAAGTAGACAACCCATATGCTAGGGCCTTGCAATTATTGAACATTTTCATGTAGGGAGGATCCACAAAGAGACACGAGCAAGATGGGATAACACTTTATTATGTGCAAGCCGAAATCAACGGGAAGTCAGTGATTGTGATGGTGGATAGTGGGGTGAATCATAATTTCATAAGGGAGGATACAGTGAAAAGACTCGGGTTGGAACTTGATCCAATGTAGAAAAATCTCAAAGCAGTCAAATTAGGTGTAGAGAGGGTCGTTGGTGTATCCAAGGATGTTTCGCTAAAACTTGGGGATTGATGCATAAGTGAAAGTTTCACCATTGTTTCCATGGAATATTTTTAAGTGGTGTTGGGGAAAACGTTCATGAGAAGGGAAAAGGAGATTCCTATTCGTCACATAGATAGTTTATCCATTTTATCAGGAAAAACACCATGTTTTGTTCCTACCATGAGGGGGAAGAAAGGCTGCATGCATATTTCTTCTTTGTGGTTTATTGTTGTGAACAGTCAAAGTGGACAACCTTGTAGGGATGAACTTGGACAATGTGAGGTAATGGTTGGACGACCCAATGTAGAGAAAAAAGAAAGGTCAGTGCTGATGGAATGGAGGCTTGTTGATGTTGAAGACATGGTCAAAGATCTGGCTAAGGCAGTGGATGGCTTGGAAAATGTTTGTTTGGAAAAGTTTGAAGTCATGCAACAAGGATCAGGAGAATTTGTAGTGAAGATGATGTTGAAGAAGTTTTTTTAATAGGGCCAGAATCCATCCATAAACCAAGAATTTGGGAAGGAGACACATTAACCTTGGTATACGAAGACCAAGGAGGAGGTCGATCCATCCTATAGAGAACTTGGGAAAGGTGAATGGTCGTATGACCCTGAGCTCAAATGACTCGTTTGTTGGAGAAATTTCTATTTTCGACACACTAGTTAGGTGGGAGTTAACTGACTAGTTCTATTTTAGACTTTCTATTTAGACCATCGCTATAATGCATGCATGATTTCCTAAGGAAAGCTAACTGCTTGATTTTTTTTCTAAATTGTGGAATTTTATTTCCTATATATGAGTGTATTCCACTCATTCATTGTATCATAATGATCATCATTGATCATCTCATTTGAGTAGTATGAATATATTTTATCATTCTTCCATATTGAATCTCTCATCCTTTCTTGATAATATTTGTTTGTACTTTCTTTAGCTAGTTCTCTTGTGCAGGTTTTGATGAAACATTGAAATGGTATCGGTATCATAGCTACGTTTCTTGGAGAAAGCCAGACAAGCTAGAGAATAAGTAAAATTGGCATTTCGGCGAGCAAAATCCCTTTCATATTCAAAAAGCGTGACCATCACACATTCTCTCTGTCAAAAGGAGTGATCGCCACACCCAGACTTATGATTTTTCCAATTCTAGAATGGTCGCGACCAATACACTAGAAAAGTGTGACCTGGTCACTCTATGTATTAAGGAAAGGTATGACCACCTCTTAAAGTTCCCTTTTCTACAATGATTTATCAGTTTTTCACTTTCATATTGAGAGTAAATTTTAGGGGTTCTCAGAAACAGTGGGAGAGATGGATACAACATCAATTCTATAGTCAAACTTGGTGGTAATCCTCACACCATAAAATTATTTTGATTGGAAACCCAAGGCATAATTCCAACTCAAAAGGAAAAGGCTCTACAATTTGACGATGGGGACAGAAACATAACCTACATCAACAATTGAGAAGACTAGATGGGAGAAATGAAAGGATGAGGCCACAAGAATTCTTCTTGAATTTATTTCAATAGATTTATGGTTTCATGTTGTCGCATGAAAGACTCCAAACACAATCTGGACCACCTTGGAAATTATGTTTGGAAAGAAGGATGAGATGAGAGGTCATATGCTTGAGGTAGAGTTGAATACCTTGGATCCTAAAAGTTTTGATAATATACATGATTTATTTACCAAGTTTAAATATTTGATATTGAGCTTGGAATCTTGTGGTATTGATAAGTCTACACAAGTAAAACAACTTATTATAACAATCTTGGCTAATTTAGGACCATAATATGTTGTTTATGTCTCCACTTTTCATTCTGGAAGATATCTCTTAGGAACAAAGTGGAAGATGCCTACCCTGGATCAATTCATTTATTCGCTCACACATGAGCAAGAAAAACACATTCATATGGGCCTAATAAAGTATCGCAAAGCACATGCACTCATCATGCATGATGGAAAAGGATCATTCAAAGATAAAGGAAAGGGGAAATCACATTCATAGCCAAAGGATGGATATTCCAAACCCTTCAAGGATTCTTCAGGTTCCAAAGACTTCTGATTCCAAGAAGAAGAATAAGGGAAAGCAGTGCATGTATTGCAATAAACCAAATCATGAATAATATGTATGCATGAAGAAGTAAATCAATCTTATGTCATAGGAACTTCAGTAGAAAAACCTTGGAAACGTCATTCAAGAAGGAGTCAAGAAGAAGAAGGAAGAAGATCCTGCTCCTAAGAAGGGTAATCATCATTCTCTTGTTGCAATTAATTCCTCATCTAATTCATGGATTATAGATTCTAGTGCATCACATCATATCACAGTGAAAGAGGAATTTTTTACTTCTTTGAGTTCATGCTCAACACCCCCTATTCTCATGGGGGATGATACTCCAGTAGCAATATCAGGAGAGGGGAAAGTGGAAATCCCTAATGGATTTTTTTAGAATGTTTTACATGTTCCAAATCTTTCTATGAATCTTCTCTCAGTTTATCAAATCACTTAGAAAGGTAAAAAGGTTGAATTTACATCAGATTCAGTTTTTGTAATTGACATGCATGACAATTCCATTATTTCAATTGGTGAGGTGGATCAAAAATCAAGGTTGTATAAATTCACTAAGTTTGTTGATGATGACTCATATTTACTACTTACACATAAGGAGAGTAATTTTCATGCACTTCCAGTGCAACATGAATATACTCTTATGCTTCCATCATTTCCAGACATCAGAGATGATTCCATACACTCAAATTTTGTACATGGAAATGAGAAGGTAGTATAGTCAGATAAGGAGCCAACACCGAAGCTTCAACATATGACCAAGTGGGAACAATCCACACTTCTGGAAATAGGCATTCTTTCAAGGAATCCATTGGATTCGAGGAGGACCCAATCTCATCATGAGGAGCCTTCTCAAATATTTTCAGCTTCTAAACCAACGATGCCCATGCATTTCTATATGGTTCAATATTCATATACACATACCTATAGTAAAGTTGTGGGAAATCCATTATGGCAAGCATCCATGCAGGAGGAGTATGAATCGCTCCTAGAGAATCAAACTTGGGATTTGGTTCCACTTCCATAGATAATAAAAGAGATGTTCTTGTTTTTCCATAGACAATATCTCAATATTGTCACCCAACCATAGGCACACATCCACCCTCGAGCACCATAAACTTGACATATAGAATAATTATGAAAGCAGTACCAGGCCCAACAGATGAAAAGAGATAGCATATCTCTCTTTCTCTAAGAATAGCGCACCAAACAAAAATTCCATAACCCAAAAACCAAGACCAAAATCTCAGTTGCACTCCAAACTTGCACACCACTTGTATGTGTGAGATGTGAGAGTGTGTATGAAAAAATGAGCTCAAAAACCATCTATTTATACTGCTCCAACTCACTAAAATGGTTCAACTTCTCTTCTTGGAGGCTAATAAATCAATATTAATTATTCTCTTGAGCCAACTTGTCATCTAAGGTTATTATCCAACGTTTTAGGGTTGATCTTGCTTCCCAAAATATTCTACTCTCATCAAAGGTTATACATAGAAGTTAATACCTCCCAAAGATACCACAATATCAACACTCCCTCCTAGATATGGAGGTATTAAAGGTAATGGTATTGAGCACAAATAGACCATTCAATCAGTAGCATCATCATAGCCACACAGGCTATCTCATGATCACGTAGATCAACTTACAAGAAAGATCACCACTATCATGATCATCTGCATCATCTCTTGAGGCCATATTCCATCTGAGTAATCGGGAATGATTTTGAGTAAGTCACTCAATCAACAGAGTGATACAAGAACCATTCTTATAATATGGACATACACCCTATAATAATAGTTGTCTCAACAGATGATGAAAGCCCCACAATGGGATACAAGGATCATTCTTCTAATCTAGACCTATGTCCTAAAAGAATGACTTTCCTGGACCATTTTCCCTCCAACCACTACTGTGAACTCAGGGAAAATGTTTTTCATGTACCAATCTCTCCACTCTGGTCACTACTATGAACTCAGGGAGACAGACATTTCTTCTAATCTGGACATACGTCCTAGAAGAATATTTGTCCATGGTACATCAACAATCTGTCAACCTGGACCATTCTCCACAGGGAGGATGTTTTTCCACTAGCAATATGTCCTTCCTGGACCATTCTCCACTTGGATAATGTTTTTCCATCAACACATTGTCTTTCCATCAACACACTCTCTTTCCATCAACAAACTGTCTATCCATCTAGTTGGAAATCATCTCCAACACTAGTGGTAGTCTCCATGGAAATCAGATAGTAGCATAGAACTTCTACAATTCCATCCAATAGAACACAATTGTGTTTATTCATAGTAGTATACAACTACTATCCAGTGGTACACAACCACTCCTAGTATCACACGGCTACTCACTAGTGACACACATACACTATTAGTGGAACACATCCACCATAGTAAAATACAACTATTGTCCAGAGACATATAGTCTCCATAGAAATCATATCATCCAATATCATCATGCATAAACAATATCATGATACAAACCGAGTCATCTGGGCCATTCTTCCACTCACATATGTGAGATATGGAAGAGCATCTTCCCTCAGAAAGTTAAACATCATCCATGGGATATCTTGACTATTCTTCCCAAGCATAGAAGAATAATTATCTATGATTTCTTAACCTAGACCATTCACCTAACTGGGCCATTCTTCCGGCACTAATCATAGTGAAACCTAGAGAGAATGAGTCTTTCCTAGGGAATGAATGTCCCCGGTTGTTGAACTTGGACCATTCACCTAACTGAGCCATTCTTCCAGCACAAATCATAGTGCAACCTGGAGAGAATGAGTCTTCCATAGGGAATGATTGTCCGAACCATTTCCTATGGAAATCATTGTCCTGCACCAACCTCCTATAACATACTACTATTTGAAACTTCTCACAACTATGAACTTCGAAAGAATGAATTCTTGGAGAGGCGGACCATTGTGCTTGACCACTACTCAGAGTGGGTGCTAAGAAGAATGATTGTCCTAGACCATCCCCCCACACTAGCCACAAGGGGAATCATTGTCTATGGTACATCAACAATCTATCAGACCATTTTCATTACGAAAATGATTATCCGATATGGACCATTTTCCGAACTTGAAAATTATTGTCCGTCAAAAATATTGGGCCACTTTCCAGACTTGAAGGTGACTGCCCAAGCTATACCATTTTCTGAACTGGAAAATGACTTCCCAAAAATAAATAACATATCAGTAATCCATCCCAACCTGAGGAGTAATCACTTCCTTTTCTAATAAGGAAGCCATCTCCACGAGTCCAACTTGTCCCTTAAGTATGAAAACTTTTCATCTTGGACAGAGGCTTTTCCAAAATATTTTTTATCTGCTCATCAGTGGAGATATACTGGAGAACCACTTCTCCCCTCTGGAATTTATCATGGAGAAAATAGTACTTGATCGCAATGTGATTCGACCTTTCATGGAACATTGCATTCATTGAAAGTTTCACACATCTCTGATTATCACAATATATCATGGTCGAATCCAACACCTAATCAAACATTCTAGAAACTATCTTACACAACCACACTGCTTTCGTACAAGCATCACAAGTTGTAATATTTATTACTTCTGCAGTGCTGAGTGAAAAAAAATTAAGTTTCCTTCTATCCCATCATATCATGGAAAATCTCAAACCAAAACATATCCAAGAATCACTTACTATGTTATCTGCACTCCCTGCCCAATCTAAATCGATAAATTCATGCAGTTGTATATCATAACTCAAACATCCCACAAAGAAAATATCTAGTTGAGCATTCTCCAAATGCATTAACGAGCCATTCAATTTTTGATACAGGGACGGGTCTACTGGATTAGAGTCTCTTATCTTCTTCAAATCTGTCATCATGGGATTTTCCATAGATTTGTAATCCATTATCCCGAACTTCTGAAGAACCATTTCGATACACTTCCTCTATCATAGGAAGTCTTCACCACTCTTTTGTTGTACATGAGAGGTTTTGCACCAATTTGCTTGAATCCATACAGGGTCTTCTTCCATATCCATACATGGGTCTCTTTCTGGTATACCTCAAAACCTTGAGGTTTCTCTACATATGCTTCTTCTTCAATTACTCTGTTGAGAAGAACAGTCTTTACATTCATCTGATGTAAACTCCAACCCATGGATACTGCAAGAGATATAATGGCTCAGGTAGAGGTATATCTGGTTACTGGAACAAGTTGTCATCATAGTCTTCTCCCTCCTTCTAGGAGAACCCTCTAGCCCTGAATCTCGCCTTGTATCTATCAATTCTTATGTTTATAAGTCTTTTTCAAAATTTCTCACATACATTGTTCTTTATCACAACTTCCTTCTTCAACATTGGAGTCCATGGAATCTTTTATAGATTCCATGCCCTTCCTTACTGAAGGTTTCAACTTCTTCCTTTTGTCATAGGAACATAAATGTAGATGGACAACCAGGGATATTCAATGCTTCTTTTCAAAGAATACTTCTTCTAGAGTCAAGATGATCACGTGTTGCTTATCATGGCTGCTACTTCCAATGAAGAACATGGATAGATACTTCATGGTATTCATGGATTATTCAATGGATCATATTATAGGGGATTATATCCCTCCTAATCTTGGTTTCATGCCTAAATGAAAAATATGCATGCTCTTCTTTTGGAATTCAGTAATCAACTCCCTCCATCTGAGAGAGTCCATGCTTATGTCTGCATCCTTCTTGCTTTCTGCAAAGTGTCACAAGTCTATTCTAGTTTCCTCTTGATTATCGAATTCTTTCTAAGTCTAACTCCCTTTGAGTCTTTTTAAGTTTGTTTCTATTTGTTCTGATTATTTCCCATCTAATATTTGTTGCAAGAATTTTTCATCCTTATAAAATTCTTCTATTACATCTTCTACAAAGACTTTTCATGAAACATATTTCAAAAAGGTACTTGCCCAAAACAAGAACAACAAGAGTAAACAAGAAATATCTCTCTAGAGGAAATGTTAATTCATCTTGAAAACAAGTACAATAAGCATATATATCAATGCTATTCATATGAAGTCAATTATTCATTGCACCTAGCAATAATAGAACCTTTTCAAAGACTTCTTTTACAATTTGTAATGTAGCAACTATTACCCTTGATATATACAAATTTGAAGCTTAACAATTTAATTAAACCTAGAACCTAAATCCTCAACTGCTATGGAGGGTGCATGTGTTCCTTTGAATGCACTGAATCCAAGATTATAGCTTGGAAAAGGTCTCTAGTACTTTCCTGCAAACACACTCATGTTTTGCTAGATGATATAACATGGATAGCATATACAAGTGCATACCTTTGAAGTCTTGTAGCATCGTCCAACTTGTCTTCCAATCTGAAACTATATACCATCTTGACAAGAGGATATTAGAAACTGAATCAAAGGATTTCATGATTAGAACAAGCTAGAAAATCTAAAATTTCAACATTGACCACAAAATCAGTTTGACCAGAAGTCAACCTTTTGACTTTGACCAGTCAAACGTCGACTTTGAAAAAAAAATCAAACCTGGCATTTTTTATAGCCGAGGGTACCAAGAGGTGCGCTAGGCTAGGGCATGCTTGGATTTCAAGGAATTAGGTCAAATGCTTCATCAAAAGTTTCCGAACACAAGGGTTAGGGTTTGTTGCAACTGCATAATTAGAAAACCTAGTTGCAGCTATAATTGGTGCCACAACGAGATTAAAAAATATCTTCCCAATATATCTTATAGTGATCATATTGTCTGAAGATAGTGTGGGCCCATAACTTGTTAGAATAAAATAGATGTTCTCATTTTTCCATAGACAATATCTCAATATTGTCACCCAACCATAGGCACACAACCACCCCTGAGCATCATAACCTTGATAGATAGAATAATTCTAGAAGCAGTACCAAACCCAACAGATAACCAAGATATAGAATATCTATCTTTCTCCAAGAATAACACACCAAACATAAATTCCATAACCCATAAACCAAGACAAAAATCCCAATTGCAGTAGTTGCAACTGTACTCCAAACTTGCCCACTACTTGTATGTGTGAGTTGTGAGAGTGTGTATGACCAAATGAGCTCAAGTTACCTTTATTTATATTGGTCCAACTCACTTGACTGGGTCGACTTCTCTTCCTGGAGGCTAATAGCTCAATATTAAGCAATCTCTTGAGTTGACTTGTCTTCTAGGGTTATTATCCAATGTTTTAGGGTTTCTCTTACTTCCTGGAATATTGTAGTCTCATCAAAGGTTACACATAGAGGTTAATACCTCCTGCAACTACCATAATATAAACACAATCTTCAGATACACATACCTACAGTAAGGTTGTGGGAAATCCATTATGGCAAGAATCCATGCAAGAGGAGTATGACTCACTCCTAGAGAATCAGACTTGGGATCTAGTTCCACTTCCACCAGAAAAGAATATTTTCAGGTGCAGATGGGTCCATAGGATCAAGCAGTACAAGGCTAGACAGGTTTCCAAAGGAATTCATCAGCTCCATAGATATTTCTACATCTTCATGAAGACTCTTAGTGAGCAAAGGTTTCATACTTTGCGGGATCGTCTTGGAGTGAGGAACACAATTTCCTAGCAGCTTCCTTTTCTTGTTTTGATGCATTGTCTTTAGTGGGGGGGTTTTGTTCCCACATGGATTTCCCTCTTTCCTCATTTTTATTCAATGTTCATTAGTTGCATTGTACATGACTACCTAATATGGCCTAGTTGTTGGTACTCATTTTTACTCCATAGTGATCTTCAGGGGGGTGTTGGAGAAATTTCTATTTTTGGCACACTAGTTCAATGGGAGTTAACTGATTAGTTCTATTTTAAAATTTCTATTTAGACCATCACTATTATGCATGCATACATTCCTAAGGAAAGTTAATTGCTTGATTTATTTTCTTAATTATGGAATGTTCTTTCCTATATATGAGTGTATTCCACTCATTCATTGTATCATAATGATCATCATTGATCATCTCATTGGAGTAGTGCGAATATATTTTGTCATTCTTACATATTGAATCTCTCTTCCTTTCTTGATAAGATTTGTTTGTACTTGCTTTATCTAGGTCTCTTGTGCATGTTTTGATGAAACATTGACATAGTTGAAGAGAGCGAAGACAGAATCAGTTCAGGTGTACCTATACTTATGTATATAATACAAAATTATGGTGACTCTCCACTGATCACATCGAGATATATTGGACATGAGGGAGATGGCTCAAATAGCCATCATCCTTCACCTTCGCACTAGATAACAACACATTGGCTCACTGTTAGGGTGGAGGGACAATGAGGCCTTTGGGCTACCTAGAGAAAGGTGCCTTAGTAAAGTTTGGAGACTATTAAGACACGGGTTGGGTGACTTGGAACGTTAGGGATAGAGTGTGGACTTTGTCATGGAAGAATTGAGGAGTTATGAGTGTGACGAGTTTGCAAAAAGAAAGGGTGTTTGAGAATGAAGATATGAGTTCTTGTGGTTGAAGCACGATAGTTAGACTAACTACCCAACTAGCCAAGGTCACAAAGGGATCCAACACATGGAAGCGTGAACAAACAAAACCAAAGTATGGAGGAAACAGTCAGTCATAGAGATGTGAAAATTCATGGATTCATAGATCTTCTTATGGGGAGGTTGTTTTGGTAGTAATTGTAAGAGGTAGCAGTTGTTGGGTTGAGATGAGATCCAGAGATTGAGTAGATACACCATGGAGATCATTTTCAACGGATGTTTACAAGGAAGACAACAACTTTGAGTGGGGTAAGATGTAAGGCCCTCTACGACACCCACTAACCACATGTGCTCCTTGGACAAATTTGGGGGTGATTTGGTCAACGAACACAAAGAGGGATGTGATCAGTTGGGTGCACGATAGTTTTGCAAGCATGAATAGGATCACCTTGGGAAAATGATGGCGACATGTGGAACAAAGGGAGAATGCGCCTCACTTGCCTTGCGATAGAAGACAAAAACTTGGGTTGCACAAGAGCAAGGGTAGGGTTACTTGGGAGCAATCACAAGAAATGGTCTTATTTACCTTGGTGACACTGGGCACATTGGGGAGGTCAGCTCAACCCTCCCAGCACACCTGCGATGAGATGGAGTCAGTCGGAGTCAAAGGGAAATATGTGGAGTGAACACGACCACATGGCAAGATATGCAACCATGTGATGGGGCACGTCGATCTAGAGAGGACACATCAATTTGATGAAGCAAATATGAGGCAAAGGACATGCCTAGGTGATGGGGCACATTGATCCAAAAGGATGTTTCCATTTGTGGAGATGTGACCGAGATTTGGGGTGCATCGGTAGAGTGAGCACATCGATTCAAGAATGCACGACCAAGTGAAAGGGTGCATCAACCCATGGGGTATGTTGTTCTGTGAAGAGACGTGACGAACCAAGGGATGCGACAATTGGGAAGGGACGTGACAGTTGGAAAGGGGCATAAACTATTGGCATTCATATAAAAGAACCGTGAAGCAAACGAGTTAAGGCATAGAGAATGGATATGGAAAAAGACAAGTAACCAAGATAGTTCGGTGAAGTTTGCTCACATGTTTGAGGTGGGCACACTATGGGGTGAAACGAAGTCTGGGTGTGACTTGGATAAGTGATTCTTGGGAAGAAGAAGAGGCAACCACAAGTTTTGTGAAGAAGGTTGCGACAAGGAAATCTAAGTGGGGACAGATATGTGTTTTCGAGGAGGGTGTGAGAGTTGGATTGTCTTGGTGTGTGAGGTGAGTCACTTGTCGTTGCCCAAAAATTTAACCAAGATAGTAGTTCTCTTATTATAACTATGTTTAACATAATAAGACAAGTCAGGTGTTAGGAACTACTAGTGCTACCCACACTATATATATGTCTCTCTTGTATGTTTCACTAGTGTTCTCTTTATGCTTTGTATGTTTTGCATCTTTGTATAATTGAAATGACTAAGTGTTAAGTTGTTAACAAATTGTCTAAGTGTACAAGTGAGTCACATACAATGAGTGTGTGGCTCGCCCATAGCCTAGAACAGAGTATGGATATGATCTAGGTGAAGAGGCATAGTCCGGGTGAAGTATCCTTGTTGTAGCCAAGCTGCCAAGTCATAACCATCACGGTGTCACATGCCCTAGAGAGATGAGGATCCTTAACATTTCGAGAAGGTATTGAAGGAGGTCGTGACACAAACACTCCTACAATGCCTCCTCAAATCACTCAATAACTTGCAAAATGCCTTGCTAGGTTAGGTAACAATAGAATATATTACATGTGATTTTCCAATTAAGCAACACAATAGAACACATGTGTTTAAAAACATGCACACACTTGAGAATGCACATGTTCCTAAAAACCCTAAGTTGGCACCCACGTGTATTGAGTTGGCAAGCTTGCATGGTAATTTGAGGAACATCAAGTCTATAAGATCATGAATGCATACACATTTCCGAGAACACCGCGTTCATGTATGTGCCCCATCGCCACAATTTCATCTATCAACATATTAATCACAAATATATTATCTACAAAGAGATTTCCATATAGTTAAACGTTAATAACTAAGATGTCTATACACTTCAACCATTTAATTTTATGCTACTTATGTTTTTGCCTGGGATTTCTCTTTTTTCAGATTAAGTTTTTCTTTTTATGGTATTTAAGAAAAAAAATATAAAGTCTTTATTGCAAATGTTGAGCTTGGTGTGGAGGGAAGGGAAGGTATGCCAATTAATTGAACCGATTGCTAAACACATAATGAGTTCAAACTGTTGGAAACGGTGACAACAACTCATCCATGAATAGGAATTTAGATCCTATAAACCGGGATTGGTTGTAACCAATGCGCCTAAGTTAGAATATGGATGAGATTACATTTAATAATCAGTTTCTAATATATTGCTATAAATTTGTATGCCCGTAGAGGCTGTGAGTGTGTCTGAGAGGAGTGAGATCTGACTGTAATCTCCATTAGCTGAATAATAAGATAACCGATACCAATGCTTGGTGGACGTAGCCCAACATTTGGGTGAACCACGTAAATTGTTGTGTTCTGTGTCTGCATTTGTATTGATTTTCTTATGGTAATTTGTGTTTCCGCACTTGCAAATTGTAACAAGTGGTATCGGAGCTGAGGAAGAGCTGAGGAGGATGCAGATCGGAAGAGGTCGCGCTGCTAAAATCGCTGTGTTGAAAGGTTCGGCGCTTGGAAAAGACTTGCAAAGGAGCGCCGATGCTGGAGACCAACTCTACAGGTGCGCTGTTTAAATGAAAATTGGTTGTTTTAATTGGCTGTTTTTTATAGGGAGAGTTGGGGGAGAGATGGCACTCACCTTACGGGCCAAAGGGAGCGCCAACCTACTAGTTCCCTTACGCTCCATTCCTTGATTTGGTACAGTGCACCCCCTTTCGAGTCCAAGGAGCGCTGACAAAGTATTAAGTTTCCCCCTCCTCGTATGAAGTTTTTTCAAAACTTAAATCTATACCTTTTTTACATTTTGGAAAGTCTCAAAGTTTTTTATAAAGTATTAAAGGGCTTTTATTATATTTGAACTCTAAATATAATATGGAGGATGTTAAATGGTGGAGGAATAAGGTGGAGTGAACCTTTTTTTATTAATTTTTTTTTTTAAAAAGGTGAATGTGTGTAATTTCTTTGAAAATTACATAACATTATTTTTCACATATTTTTTAAAGGGCTTTTTTGGATATTACAAACAACGGTGTTTGTTTCTTTTTATGTTTCCTCTAATGAAAAAGATGCAGAGTGCTAAGTTTGAAATCGAAAAGTTTAATGGCAAGAATAATTTCAAGATCTGGAAGGTTAAGATGCACGATCTGCTCATGCAACAAGGCGTGGTGAAGGCGCTTTTGGGAAAAGAAAAGCATCCCGTGTCCATAACAGACGAAGACTGGGATGAGATGGATGCGAGAGCACTGAGTTCCATACGCCTGTGTTTGGCCGACGATGTACTGTCCAACATTGTTACAGAGAAGACAGCAGCTGGTTTGTGGTCAAAGTTGGAAAGCTTATACATGACGAAATCCTTGACAAACAGGATCTTTCTGAAAAGACAACTGTATAGTTTGTGCATGAAGGAAAGTACGGAAATTGTTGATCATCTAAATACTTTCAATACTCTTCTAGTCCAGTTGAATAGCATGGGTGTGAAATTTGAATCCGAAGATAAGGCAATTACATTATTGTGTTCTTTGCCTGCGTCATGGGATCATTTCGTTACCTCTATTAGTTTCAGTTCAACATAAACTATTGAGTTTGATGATACTGTTGGAGATTTACTATCTGAGGAAACAAGGAGGAAATCAAATCTAGAAACCTCTACATCTGAGGCATTGGTGGTCAAAGGCAGACCAAAAGAAAGAGGACAGGGTCAGAGGGATTTCTCTCGATCAAAATCAAAAGGCAGAAAGAGAAAACTCAAGTGTTGGTTTTGTGGAAAATCCGGACACCTGAAGAAGGACTGTTGGAAGCGACAACAAACCTCCAAAGAAGACCCTCAAAAGGAGACGAAGGAAGCAAATGCAACCGAAAGAAGTTCAGTAACAAGTTCAGGTATAGTTGATGAAGTTTTATCAATTAATACTGGTTCACGTCATGATCAACATTGGCTATTAGATTCTGGTGCTTCAAACCACATGTGCCTTCAT
>JZKD02S1999000.1:148951-170681 GCA_000966675.3 Picea glauca
TAACTTTTAACTTCTTGACTTTTCCCCCCCTTCAGTGTGAGACTATGACCTAGTGGGGGTGCCCAGGTCACTGAGTCTCCTCATTACCTCTCTAAGAGGTGGGGGACATTACATTGGACATTCACAATGGAAGAAATAATAGTATCCAATGATGTAGCTAGTGAAATGCATGAAGGCTCTATTGTGTTTCTTAAATCTTGTATTAGAAATATGAAATAACTGCCCTTGGGCATTCATAATGGAAGAAATAATGGTATTCAAATGGTAGAAATAATGGTATCCAATGATGTAGCTAGTGAAAGGCATGAAGGCTCTATTGTGTTTCTTAAATCTTGTATTAGGGATTTTAATAACCTAAGTCCTATCTCAATTTCAAAGTTTGTATTTGGTGATTGAAGATTGGGGTTAGGTCTATCTTCATTTATTCATAGTGAGTAAAGATTTTGTTTAGTTGTAGACTCTATTTACAATATATTTAAAAAGAATATATATATATATATATATATATTCCTCAGTTAAATAACAATATAATCCATTGTGTTATGCATTCTTGAAACCCCTAAATTAAAACTCGTGTGTGCCATAAATATGTTCATATGAACACAAGCACTTTCATATATGTATGTTATTGCACACCTTAAACCCCAATGCTACAATACCATCCATAATTTAATTATTCCAACTTCTATATTAATCACAAAAATATATTATGTAAAAAATGTCCACATACTTAAACCTGAATAACTAGGATGTCAAGACACTTCACCCATTTAAATTTAGGCTACTTAAGTTTTTGCCTAGGCTTTCTCTTTTTTCATATTAAATTTTAGCTTACTTAAGTTTTTGGTTAGGCTTTCTCTTTTTTCACATCAAATTTCACATCAAATTTTTCTCTCTTTTTTCCAATTAAATTTTTATTTCTGATTTATTTAAGATAAAAACTATTATAATGTCTATAGTGCACATGTTGAGCTAGGCTCGTGTAAGAAAAAAGCTATTATAATGTCTATAGTGCCCATGTTGAGCTAGGCTCGTGCAAGGAAGAGGAAGGGAGGGTATATCAATTAATTGAAACAATGGCTAAACACATAATAAGTTCAAACGAACTGGCCTGCATTAGTCCCCAAATATAAAATAAAAACACATGCAATTCCATGCTATCAAATCCATTAAAATAAAGTAAACAGAAAATAAATCAAAATATAGTTAATGAGTAAAAATCTTCACTGCCTATGCCGAAAGTCCAAAAAGTTAAGAGAACAGTTCCTCTGCAGTACAAGAGATTGGCATGGCGAAAAACTCTTGAACAGTTTCCATATACTTCTGCAGCACACAATACACAGAACTAGAGAAAAAACAGGTCAGGTCCTTACCAGTTCAAATTCAATGTGTTCAGAAAATTCATGACATATAGTCTCGCAGTAGGAAGTATCATATTCATCGGGCCAGTAAGTCAACCAAATGAAGCCGCACAAAAGCCATCGCAATGTCTGCCCTTCTAAATCTCTCTTTACCCTCCACGTGAAGAAATGCCCACAATCGTCTGTGAACTCTACACCCACTTTCTTTGTCGAAGAGGAGCAATGCCCATCTCTGAAAAATCCACAGCTGCGTTTGAGCCTGTTCAAATTCATGCTGTCCACACTTGGCTCTTTCATGGACACAACCTTATTTCCTGTGCCATTATCGTAGAGAGACAATTCCAGTATTCCAATATTTTGTGTTGTTTCTGTTGTCTGCTGAAATTTCCAATTGCAGTTTCTGATTTCCATTTTTTGTGCAGAAAGATATCTACAGGTTTCAGGATCTTTGCACGGTTTAGTATGTGAAAACATCAGGATATCGGATTGATCGACAAGGGGGGAAATTGATAGAAAGATCTGGGATGGGAAATGGCGTTCGTTTTTTAATCCCAGCTCTTCGATTTCTTTCTCAGTCTCTCGGTACTGATCAGATGATAATGGAATAATGTCGCACTGCACATTAGGGATGCAGACCTGCACTTGTATCCAATCTGGAAATATTTCAACGGTGTAACGGAGCTGAAAAACGGTCTGCAGATTATTTCGGGTTAGGGCATAGTGAAGACACTTGTCCTTTGTCTGTTCGCAGGATTCCTTGTTACGTGTGATAAAATCCATGAGAAGAACGGGAGTGTAGGCTCTTATCATCCAAGAACCGGGATCAGAATTATTGCTCCTTGAGAATGAAAATGGATTCATAACCTCCTGTGTCTGATCATCAGGGCTGCCATTATAGTAGTCTTGTGTGAAAGTGGATGCCACCATGAGCATGAATTCATCTATGCCATCGTCGCCCATGGCTCTGATAAAATCGAGTTTGCTTCTCATAATGGCTCTGTCCAGCTCGTCTTCTGGAAACTGTAACATTCCATTCAGATTTTCTTTCCTGTGGGCGATGATGCATGCAGCCAGAAACGCAGAGCTGAAAAGATCTGTAACCTGTAGAACGCCTGAATTGGCGAGGAAATCCACTATAGGTACCCCACACATTTTATATGTGTCTTGAAATATGTATTCGATGAGAATTGCCAAGAAGTGAAAGAGCTTGTAGTGGGAATGATCCCAAGCTGTGAGAGGCATACTTCCCAAACTGTAGATAAGCCCAACGGGAAAACTTGTTCCTACGCGCCCGTAGACTGTCATCTCCACTTCCAGGTGGAGAAGCCCTGATTCAACCTCTGTTTTTAAAAAAAAACTGTCAATTTTGATTTGCTTACTGTGAGGAGGCGAACTTGTCAATGTGAGGTAAGGAGAATCAGTAAAATCGAGAGAAGAAATGTCCACCTCGAACCGAGATTTCTCCCAAGACGACGTAGGGGGAAGATTAGAAATCCAATCGTAAAATGTAGGAGGCATCGTCGATCGAGTGGATTGAACCTGCAGGCATCAGCGGTATCATAAATAAGTACGTAAGTAATATAGAAATATAGAAATTATAATTTAATTTAAAAGAGGTATATCAGTAACATTGAAATTATAACGTAATTTAAACTAGTTATCTTTTTGTTTAATGGGGATGCCATCATTATTTAGGTCATAGAGTTTAGTCGTTAATGATATAAAATTTTCTTAATGAAAATTTTTCCATTGGTGTTCAATGAGTTTGTGGCTTCTTTATTTCATTGGTGGATTCAAAAGATTTTCCCCTCACCTTCTTTGAGATTAAAGAAGCCACAATGAACCTCATTGAGGACCAATATATTTACAGTGTTTTTAATGGTTATTACTAGGTTTTCTCATGAATATGGAAAAGAACATTCATTGAGGACCAATATATTTACAGTGTTTTTAATGGTTATTACTAGGTTTTCTCATGAATATGGAAAAGAACATAAATGGGTCATACAAAAATTCTCCACATCCATCTTCGCTCAATTGAGATTAATTGGGTCACAATCATACTAAATAGAATTGGATCACAATCATACTAAATACATTCAGGTTGTTGACTATATAATCACCATTACCCATTCTCAAGGCAAACAACCTTCATTATGGCCCATTCATAAGTGAAAATGAGATTTGTTGATATTTTTCATCCATGCAAAAATATCCACAAATAACAACTTACATGTACATACCCTATTGCTCTTTAAAATTGACCCTATTACTCTTTAAAATTGAATAGATAATATATATATATATATATAAACTTTGAAAAATGACCATCAAATATAATCATGAACTATGTTCATATGAGTTTGTAATTGTACACATATCTTCATTTGTAATGTTCAAATTCATGGTGAAGCAAAAATGATATATATAATTAGAAAAAATGCAAATGTTGAATGAAACAATAATTTCAAGGAAAAAAAGGTATAGAGGTGTGTAGGTGAGAATAAGGAGCTTCTTGAGCTCTCATGGAAAACTAGAGCTCAAGAAAATGATCTTAATGAAAAAAAAAATCTCATGGATGCTAAATGAGTTTGTGGCTTCTTTACTCCAAGGTCTCATTGGTGGATTCAAAAGATTCCCCCCTCACCTCCTCCCTTTGAGAGTAAAGAAGCCACAACTTCATTGAGCACCAATATATTTACACTGCTTCCTATGGTTATTACTAGGTTGTCCCATGAATATGGAAAAGAACACAAATGGATCATACAAGGATCCTCCACATCCATCTTCACTCCAACTGAGATCAATTGGGTCACAATCATACTAAATACATTCAGGTTGTTGGCTACATAATCACCATCACACATTCTCAAGGCAAACAACCTTCATCGTCGCCCATTCATAAGTGAAAATGAGATTTGTTCATATTTTCCATCCCTGCAAATATATCCACATATAACAACTTACATGTACATACCCTATTGCTCTTTAAAATTGAATAGATAAAAAAAAATATAAACTTTGAAAATTGACCATCAAATATAATCATAAACTATGTTCATATGAGTCTGTAATTGTACAAATATCTTCAATTGTAATGTTCAAATCCATTGTGAAGAAAATATGATATATATAATTAGAAAAAATGAAAATGTTGAATGAAACAGTAATTTCAAGGAAAAAAGGTATAGAGGTGTGTAGGTGAGAATAAGGAGCCTCTTGAGCGGTCATGGAAAACTAGAAATGAAATTTTGAATATAATACAAATATGTTATAGAAATAGCTTCTTGTATGAGTGTAAGGTACGAGATCTACTATAATAGTAGAAAACATAAATATTGCACAATATATGAAACCACAACACCATAATGCTTTTATTGATAGGAAACAATGTTCACTTGGCTCTTCGAGGGGGAAAACTCCAGCAGAGCAGTGCTCTATTGCAATAATTCTAAAGACAACCTTTCGAATACCTCCTACTCTTATTTATACTAAATCTATCTTCTAAGGATACTTCTAGAGGAAGATCTTTCTAGAAGTGAAAGATTTTATTAGGTCTTCTTACATTCACTTATTCTCATTTATTTAATAGGCCTTATTAACTAATGTCAATATTTATTACATAAAAAATATATCATACTAACCAATGACCCACTAAGAGGGGTTAGGATCAGATCCTAACATGCCCTCCTTCTTCAAAAGTTGTCTTGTCCTCAAGCCTGAAGATGCAAAAATTGTTGCAATATGGTCGATGGTTCTAAGTCGCATCCTCTCGCGATGTGTCATTCCACTTGATCAACACTTTTTTGATAGTTCTACCACACAAGAAACGCTCGTGCCTATTGAGGATTGATTCTGGTTGGAGCCAAAGGGATCCTTCATCAAATTAAGGAAGGATGGTATGAACCCTGCAATTCTGTCCCAACACTTTCTTCAGACAGGAAACATTGAACAATAGATGGATTTTGGAGGTAGCTGGAAGGCCCAGTTTGTAGGCCACAAAAGCAATACGTTGGATGATATGATAGGGGCCATAAAATTTGGGTGCCAACTTGTTGTGTCCATGTTCTTTGATTGATGTTTATTTGTAAGGTTGGAGTCGGAGAAACACCAGATCACCTTCTTGGAAAACCCGTTCAGAGAAATATTGGTCAGTCTGTTGCTTCATACGATTTTGAGCCATGTGGAGGTTATCCTTCAAATCTGTGAGGGTGGTTGTTCTACCTTGCAACATTCTATCAATATACTGGACCTTTGATGTGCCGAGAAGATATGAAATTATAGTAGGTGGTTTTTGGCTATACACTGCTTCATATGGGGTCATTTTAGTGGTTGCATGATAGGAAGTGTTGTACCACCATTCTTCCAATGGGATCCATTGCACCTATTGGTGTTATTTGTCAGAAGAAAAATAATGCAAGTAGGTTTCCAAACATTTTTTGACCACTTACGTTTGGTCGTATGACTAGGGGTGATATGTTGTGCTCATGTTCAGTTTTGTGCCTTGTAATTTAAATGACTCTTTCCAAAAGGTGTTGGTGAAAGTTGGGTCATGATTCGACACAATGGAGGTGGGCATGCCATCCAACTTGAAAATATGATCAAGGAAAACTTGTGCTATCAGGATTGGAGTGAAAGGGTGTGGTAAGGAAAAAAAATGAGCATACTTGGAGAGGAAATATACCACCACCATAATGACTGACTTGTTACCTGCTTTGGGAAGGCACACTATAAATCCATTGAGATGTCACTCCACATATAGTCCAAAATAGGTAATGGTTGTAGAGCACCTAGAGTCTTGATAGTTTCACCTTTATTGCATTTAAAAACATCACATTCAATGACAAAAGTAAGGATTTCCTTCTTCATGCCTTCCTAGAAAAAAGAATGGTGGGCACAAGCATATGTCTTTTGGAAGCTAGAGTGACTAGAAATAGCAGAGGAGTGCAAATCATTTAAGATCCTAGGTTTGATGGTGGAAGATAGAGAAAAAACCAAGTGATCCTTATACATGAGTATATTGTCTTTCCAAGTGTAGTCGAGGGGAGGATTAGGGTCCTCATGAAGTCTATGAATTACCCGTGAAATAGTCGGGTGTGTTGGCCACTCCTATCGGACATCCTCAATCCAAATAGGAATAGGTAAGGATAAGACAAAGACAAAACCATCTTCTTCATGTTGTCTCGAAAACACATCTTCCACTATATTATCTTTGCCCTTTTTATATATGATCTCATAATCATAGCCCAAAATTTTGGTTAGCCAGTTGTTTTGTTTTGGGGAGGATAACCTCTTCTCTAAGAAATACTTCATACTATGGTGATCAGTTTTGATATGAAAATGATTTCCCAAGAGATATGTCCACCATGTCTGCACAACATGGAGAATGGCCATCATTTCTTTTTCATATGTAGATTTCTTTATATTACGGCCAACTCAATGCCTGGATGGTGAAGGCTAGTGGTCGACTGTCTTGTGTGAGAAATTCTCCAATACCAGTGCCTGAAGCATTTGATTCGACCATAATTGTTTTTTTGAAGTTAGGAGCGGCTAAGACTAGAGTAGTGCACATGACCTGCTTTAAATTTGTGAAGGATTTCTTGGTCGTAGGTGTCCAATGAAATGCATTCTTCTTAAGAAGTTCCATCAATGGCCGAGCAATTTTACCATAATGGTGTATAAATTTCCATGACGATGCTTTAAGGTAGCGGGTCTCTACCAATCCTGCATGGCTTGAATCTTCTTGGGATCAACTCTTATCCCCTCAGGACCCACAATGCATCCCAAGTATTCGACCTCGCTAACCCCAAAAGAACATTTGGTCTTTTTTCCAAACAATTGATTGTCCTGTAACAATTGAAGTACTTTGTTGACATGGAGGAGGTGGGCATCCCAAGTGATGTTGTAAATGAGGATGTCGTCAAAGAAAACTAGTACAAACTTTCGAAGGTAAGGTTTCAATAGTTTAGTCATGAGACTTTGGAATGTTGATGGGGCATTGCAAAGGCCAAAAGGCATGGCAAAGAATTCATAATGCCCTTCATGAATTCTAAAAGTAGTCTTTGGAATATCGACTTCCTTCATCTGGATCTGGTGATATCCTGAGCGAAGGTCTAATTTGGTGAAGAAACAAGCACCATGGAGTTCATCCAATATATCATCAATGACCGGAATCAAAAACTTATCCTTAATGGTCAGTTTATTAAGGGCATGGAAATTTGGACATATGCGCCAAGAACCTTCTTTCCTTAGGACCATCACAGGTGGGGAATAATATGGGTTGATACTTGGGAGAATTACCCCCGCCTCCAGTAATTTCTGCATAATTTTTTCTATTTCATTTTTTTGAGCAAATGGATACCAGTAGGAACGTACATTGGGGGGTTGACTTCCTGGAAGGAGAGGAATGTTGTGATCATGCTCAACACTGGAGGGAAGTATGTCCTTTGGAACCTCAAAGACCCTGGGGTAATTTTCCAAGACCAATTGCATGTTAGGAGGTATTTTTGGTGAGGCCCGATTGGTGACCTGTATGGCATTAAGTTGAGCAATCACATCATGGTGGCCTTTCTTAAAGAGATTTTCCATTCGGTAAGAACTGATGATTTATGGAGAGACATATTGGAGACCTAGAAGGGTTTAGGTGTGAGCATCTTGAGTGAAGCTCATGTATAATTCTTGATAATCCATGGTAATCGTTCCTAGGGTGCAAAGCCATTCCACCCCCAAGACAATATCAAAGCCACCAATGGAAATGGAGAACATGTGATTTTTCATATGATAATCTCCCATTTGAAGTTTGGAATTCTCACAACACCCTCCAAACTTAATAATATCACCATTAGCTATGAGAATTTGAAAATTAGAAACTGGTCTAACAAAACAATTGACCTCCTCAGTGACCCTGCAGTGAATAAAATAATGGTGCTACCAGTATCAATCAACACCATGACCGACCTATGTTTGATGTAGCCCTTGATCTTTATTGTCTGTGGGGAAGAAATGTCAGCTAGGGAATGTAGAGATATGATCGGTTCCTCTGGTTTCACATGTGATGCAATTAGATCTAATAGGTGGACAATTGGTTGTGTGTCCTTTGGGTCAAAATCCTCAGCTGATGGTATGTCTTCATAGCAGGTGGAAGCTGACACATCAAACTAGACGAATTTTTGTTCACGACATTTATGGTTTGGGGAATACTTTTCATGACAATAATAGCAAATTACTTTATTCTGACATTCAACCATTTATGTTGGAGATACCTTTTGGACCTTCAACATTTGGGTCGGAGATGGGTTAGCCCGTGGATGATGGAAGTTGGTAAATGCAACATGCAGGGGTTGGGCCTGAATAATGGTCTCCACTTCCAATGCTAATTGGCATGCCTGCAACTAGGTAATAGAATGATGCATGCTCACATGAGCCCAAATGGCATCCTTTAATCCACTTAGAAAGAATTCAAGATAGAACTCATCAGATAAGCCCTTAGTTCTAATAGCTAACCATTCGAATGTCGTGATGAAGTCTACTACTGAACTTGTTTGGTGGAACTTAGTGAGTTGTCCCAAAAAATAAGATTCTCTATCAAAACGGGAACAAACTACTTTGGTGATCTTGTGTCAATTGGGTAGGCATGGATAACATTTCTTATGTTATTGCCACCACTCCCAACATTCTTGATCCAAGTACAGAACCCCTACATGGAGTTTCGTCTCATCATCACGTATATCATGGAGGGAGAAGTATTGTTCCATTTGAGAGACCCACCCTGTTTGGTTTGATCCATCAAATTTATGCATTTCAACTTTGGGCACCTTATTCCAGGAGTTTAGAGAACCCCAAGGGGAGTAGGACAAATGAGTATTCTAATAATGGGAAGAATGAGGGTCCTCAGAGTAGGATTCAATGTTTTTACCCCTAGAGAGTTTCATCACGTCGTGGAACTCGTATATGAGTAAGTTCATGTTCTCGGTGATGGAGTCTTGTAATTTTTGGTTGAGGGTGTCAAGGCACTAGTCGAGGTTGGTCACCTTAGTAACCAACTCTTCCAAGTTTTGATCGCAGGTGATAGGAGCCATTGTGGAGGTGTGGGTGGCTGATGAGAATGTCGGTAAGGAAACCAAGTCCACAAATAATGATAGGTGCCACTACAATAAGGACGAAGAGAGGAATCCAATGGGATAGGTCGCAAATAAGGGTGTTAGGAAAGGTCAGGTCCACGGGAAAAAAAGTCTTAAAAATGAAGGGTACCACTGCGATCAGAATGAAGAGAGAGATCTAATGGGTTAGGTCTCCAAAGAGATTACTATGAGATGAATAATACTATAATGACGAAATGCCCAGATTCTTAATAGGAAGAAATGTATAGTAATTTTGCAACCTGAATGCAGGAGGCAAAGTTGCATGACAATAAATCTTTTCTTTTTCATTTCTATTATGCTTTTGTCCCAAGGGTTAGGGTGTTGAGGGTTTCTACAAACAAGGGTTTGCTCTATGCTATATCTCTTTGATATACGTGCGGGGTCGAATAGTAGTACTCGATCCAATATCTTAGGGAACCAACTAAGGAATCTAGACTGTACCCTTAGTTGTACTACCCAATTACCCAGGTACTAGAGAGTATCTTCATGAGTGTTGTTCTCAATGGCACTATAGCAGTTAGGTGGTCGATTAGTTTATCTATGGAGGGATTTAGGAGATCTAGGTCAATCTGTATACAAGTTTTGTTTGATGCACTACCACTTAAAGGGGTACCAACAGGGGTTATAAGGGCGACCAACAATGTGCACTTAAGAACCACTTGTAGTTCTTGCATTTATGCTTCTCCGCCCATGGATTTATGTGTTGAACAACATATCATTGTAGCTTAAAGATGTCGGAATACGTCTCTACCCCGAAAAAAATTATCCCACAATATATGTCCAGTAATGAGCTCTAAAACCACTTGTAAGGTACCAGATCTATTATAATAGCAGAAAACATAAATATTGTAGAGAATAACAGTGGAACAACACAATATATGAAACCACATTACCAAAATAATACATTTATTGATAGGAAACAATGTTCACTTGCTTCTTCGAGGGGGAAACCTCAAACAAAGAAGCGCTCTATTACAATAATTCTCAAGACATCCTTTCCAATACCTCCTACTCTTATTTATATTAATTCTATCTTATATGGAACCTTCTACAGAAAGATATTTCTAAAAGCGAAAGCTTCTATTAAGTCTTCTTACATCGACTTATTCTCATTTGTTTAATAAGCCTTATTAACTAATATCGACCTTTATTACATAAAAAATATATCATACTAACTAATAACCCACTAAAAGGAATTAAAATCCAATCCTAACAATAAAAAATCATTTTTAAAAGATATAAAATTTAAATATTTTAAAGTTTTGATTTTATTTTTATTTATAATAAACTATATACTTCATTGCATTATATTTCCTTTTATCTTCAACCTTGTACGGGCGCTTAAAATTATGATCAAAACTAGTGTTGAGATCTAACCCACAACTACATAAAACAATAAATATCATTGAAAATTTTTAAAAATAAACAAAACCTTTATTAATTACATTATTTTATAATTTATACATTTTCCCTTCTCTTCAACCATGTATCACTGCATAAAATTATATCAAAACTAACGTTGAAAATGTAACCCACAACTACATAAAACATTAACAAACATTCAAACATGGAAATTGAAAAAAAAAAACAATAAATATCAATAAAAGTTTAAAAATAAACAAAACCTTTATTAATTACATTATTTTATAATTTATTTAATTTTGTTATTAAATCAAACCCACAACTACATAAACATTAAAAAACATTCAAACATGGAAATTGAAAAACAAACCAATAAATATCAATAAAAAGTTTAAAATAAACAAAACCTTTGTTAATTATATTATTTTATAATTTATTTAATTTTATTATTATATGGACTTTTTTAAACACTCTAAGCTAAGTTCCAGGGAACTTAACTTCTCTTAGTGCAAGAAGACGCATGAGGAAGGTGTCTTGTTTTAGATAAAATGAAAAATGGTCTAGTGTAAACCAATATTGAGTTAATTTTATCACTATACTTAATTTAATTGTTTTACTTTTTGAATTTACATACCATTAAAATTAGTTAAATATTAAATTATTAAAAATATATATAATTAGTTAAATATTTAATTATTAAAAATATATAATCAAAATAAATTTAAAAATTAAAATATTAATATATTTAATTTAATTTTTTTTTTTATTTTTACACTTATATACAATTAAATATTAAATTATTATCAATATTAAAAAATATATAATCAAAATAAATTTAAACAATAAATCATTCATAATCCAGTCACAATCCACTCAATTTTGGCCCACTTATTAAAGTTTTGTGTAAGAGAAATTTGGCTTCATTAAAATTGCTTAAAATGAAAGACATTGGAGTCAACAACAATCAATGGGCAGTTCATGGTGTTGTGATAGGTTTGAGTTCATGGTCATGGGGTTGTGATCAGGGCTTAGTTCATGGGGTTGTGATCAGGGTTGAGTCTGCAATTGAGGATTTGTTTTTGGTAGAGCAACAAGTAAAGCTTCTATAGTAGGTAATCAATAAATACTTTGTAATGCAGTGTTGATTATAAAATGCATTGTTGATAAATTCAATTTTTAGATTGGTATGTATTATTTTTTTGGTTATTGAATTATTTTTAAAAATGGGAGATATTGGATTAAGTCTTTAAATGGATGAAGATTGTTAGATATATAGTTTAGGGTTCATAGTTCACGTGGTTGGGAGAATTATTTGTTATCCTCTCCATCCAAGTTCAATTCCCATAATAGTAATAGGCATGCAAGCACTCATCGAAGCATGAAGTCCTCGATCTTACCTTTGTTCCCTTTATTCTTATTCACTTTAATCCACCTCCTAGAGAAAATTCTACAGAGATGATCTATAATTTAGATATCGAATTTTCACATTTCATAGAGTATTGACTCCTTATCAGAATCAAAGTTATCAAGTTCATGAAGTCTCTTCATTTCTCATGATGGAGCTTCTCTTACAACAAAATCTAGCACCCCCATGTGATGTAAATTCCCAAGCATCAATGGACTAGTCTTGTACAATTTGGGAAGGCTACCCATTGTCATTATAGTATCTCTTCCTCTTACTTCTAGTTGGCTCTTCTCCAACTCAATGGAGGTTTCACTAAAAGGTAGGATTTTTCAGCTATAGAGTGGAAGCACAATGTGATCTAGTGAAAAGTAAGCCGAAGGAAAACAAATTGATGTAATATATGTGGAAGAATGAATGATGTGAAAAGGAAAGATGAAGGAAAGCCCCAAGACCAAGTGCCAAAATCACACCTTCAACAAATGGAGTCAAGGAAGCATAGATCAAGGAGGGAAATGCATGAAAATGTAAGACAATATGGACTGATATGCATGTCACAAATCATCTCTAGCGTATCGATTTATATTGTGGAAAAATAACCTTGGAAATCTAGGTATGTTATTCATAACATTGGTATGAAGGCGATGGCATGTTAATCTAACAACAATTAGGTTTATTACATGTAATACCCCTAGGCCCAACCCTAATTGTAAATGTACATATACTTTATAGGTTGATGAGCAGGATATTTTGGGCTAGAGTTCCTTTGTATATATGTTTTGAGGCCAAAGTGCCTATGTGATTTATGCCAGGGAGCCTAGGCGTTGAAAGGCCAGTGAGCCTAGCAAATGTAATATGTAATCACACTTGGATTTATTAATAAAATATGTCATTGTTGTAGACCAATCAAACAGAAGGAGTATGGGGGGATAGAACTCCACTAGAGGGAAAGGGGGCTAAAGGTCTAGTAAGAGGGGCTAAGTCAAGGGGGCTTAAGCCAAGGGAATAATATAATATATTATTCCTAAATTTTAAATCATGTGATATATTTTATCCTAAGTTCCTAAAGGTGGGGGAACGTATCACCAAGGGGGAGAATGCAGTTCCTATCATGACAAGTGTCAAGTTGGGAACCAAGGATGATTTTAGGGGCTAAATTTCGCTCATGGTCTAATTTTCCATGGTTTTCCCAAAAATGAGATTCTCTATTTAAAAAATGATTCACCCAAATTCTAGAGGATACAATTATTTTACCTTAAAAATCGCCAAAATTTTATAAAAACTATATAAAATCATTAGAAATTTGAATATTTTTATGAAACTATCACCAAACATTTATAGTTGGCATATGAAGGATTAGTAAGATTCGCCAAGGTTTCTAAATTTTAAAATAAATTTCCATCCTTAAAATAATCCCTGTTGGGAACATGCATACATAAAGTGAGAACTTAATGTAATTTCTAATTATTCTTAGCATTCTTACTATCCATAAATAGTAGTGCCACGCGAATACCTAAAAATTCCCTCTATTGTTGTCCAATGCTCCTTCCTTGGTTTTGACATATACCTACTCAAAACTCCCACTGCATGTGCAATGTTTGTTCTAGTACAAACCATTGCATACATCAAACTAACAAATTCACTTTCATATGAAACATGAGACATGTCCTCCTCCTCTTCCTATGTCTTAGGACATTGATCCGCATATAACTTTACACCTATAGGAATAGGGACCCTGACCGGTTTACATTCCTGCATATTAAACCTCTACAATATTGTCTCCACATATTTTCTTTGATTTAACCATAGTTTCCTATTTTTTCGATCTCTTTTAATTTCCATGCCGAAAATGAAATTTGCAGCACCAAGATCCTTCATGTCAGATTTAGAGAACAACTGAGTTTTCACATCCTGGATAATCTCCTTGGTGTTTCCTATCAGCAACATGTCATCGACATACAAGACCAAATAAATCAAATGATCACCAATTAATTTAAAATACACACACAATGATCCTCTTTACTTCTTGTGAAGCCAAGTCCCTACATATAAGTATCAATTTTTTTATACCACATCCTTGGTGATTATTTTAAACCATACAGGGAATTTTTCAACTTGCATATCAACTCCTTCTTTCCCTTCACAACAAATCCTTCTAGATGCTTCATATATATATCTTCTTCCATATCCCCATGTAGGAATGATTTCTTCACATCCATCTGTTATAATTCAAAATAAAATGCAGCAACAACATATAAAAAAAAACTAATAGAAGTTAACATGGAAACAAGAGAAACAATCTCACCAAAATCAATTCCCTCAACCTGGGAATAACCCTTTGCTACTAACCGAGCTTTGTATTTCTCCACTTTTCCTTCTGCATTTAGCTTCTTTTTAAATACCCATTTGTTTCCAATGGGATTTCTTCCAGTTGGAAACTCTACTAGATCCCAAGCCTCATTCTTATCCAAGGTTGTCATTTCTTCAACCATGGCCCTTTTCCAGTGTTTTCCATCCTCTGAATCCACTTCCTCCCTAACATTTCTAGGATCATCATCAGTAATAGACAAAGAAAATTTTGAACATAAATCATATGAAGTATACCTTCCCAATAGCCTTTTTTCCTGCATCGATGTCCTCAATTTTGGAGTATGGGGATCTTCTTCATATGATTCTTACTCTTTTGTTTTATTTATCATCCTTTGGCTCAAATTCTATTTTCTCTGGTTCTTCCTTACTTGGTAGGACTTCTTGTTTGACAACTTCCTTCATTTCTCTAAATACCACATCCCAGCTATACACAACCTTCTTATTTTATGGGTTCCAAAGCTTATAACTTTTGAGATCATCTTTATACCCAATAAAGATACACTTTTCAACCTTCTTATCTAGCTTACTCATGTTTTCCTTTGGAATGTGAACATGGGCCTCACAAACAAATACCTTGAGATGTGTTAGAGAAGGTTTCTTACCGCCCCCCCCCCCTCCCCCCGCTTAGTCCCTTGCATGCCTGACGCAATGTAGAATCTAGTTCTAGTTGTGTAAAGAATATAACACATGTCCAACACCTTGTGGAGAGCACATGAGGACATGTCAAGGGAGTTGACCTTGACGTCACACACTATGGAGAGTTGACCCTAGTGTTTCTAGAGGGAGTAGACTCTAGAAGTCCACATGGGAGTGTCATGTGTGACAAACATTTTTCTACTACAATGGTTTTATACCATTGGTGGAGATTGTGTGTCTCTGGACATTAGTTGTGTACTGCTACAGTGGTTGTGTACCACTAGAAGTGACTATGTGTCACTATACAATAGTTGTGTGCTACTAGCAGTGGTTGTGTACCACTAGACAATATTTTTGTACTACTATAGAAACATACCTCCCTAGCAAAGAGGGAGTGGTAATGTTTCAACATCGGGCGAACCTTCTCCTAGATTGGGCTACAGACCAAGGGAGATAGGATACATTTATCACAAAGGTGTACTTGTGGTAAATGGGCCCAGGCATAGTCCTTCCTTTATCATGACAAGGAATAATATGGAATCAAAGTGCTTGAGGTCATTTCCATGTTTCAGTTAGCATTGGGTTGACATTCACTCACAGGGGTGTATTTGTGGTGAACGAATTTGGTGTGGTCTTTGTCCTAGTCATGGTGATTTGACAAGGAATGATAAAGACTCAAGATGCTAGGTGCTATCACATGTGTACCTAGAGTGAGCCTAATCTCAGAGACATTTAGTTGGCTTAGAGGGAGAGTCGCAAGGGGAGTTTCCCCTCAATTAAGGTAGGAGAGAGACATCTCCCAAGACTAACATATAAGTGTCATGGGTCTAGGAAGAAGTTTGTATACTTCAAAGACAAGCTTGGCATGATTCAGAATGTCTCCCTCGTTGAGAAGGAGTGTTGATGTTTAGACACCATTGGGAATACATTATCTTATATTAATAAATAATAATATAATTATTGATTATTAATAATATATATAATAAGTAAATGATAATAATAAATAGTTATTGATTATCCAAGGGACACATCCTTTCATGGATGGTCACCATATGTTCTCTATATATGGAACACTCATCATTGTAATAATATATTGAATACAATATCTTCTCATATAGAAAAATCAACATTGATAAAGGTTCGAAGTGCAATGTTGTATGATTTATTTTACCTAGTGTTGGGGTCCTATAATCATAGGTAACTTGATTCTTCAACTACTTATTTGGCGTTGCTCCCGTGATAAAGATATATGGCTTTCTGGGCTTGGTTGATTCCATTTCCCCCTCCATCCATTTTGCCCGATCCGTCATCACCCTGCTGCATCCTTCATCCATCTCTATGCCACTCACTCCCTTGTCCATTTGTCCCATTGGCTACATCTCGCTTGCCACTTATCCCTGCATAAACAAACTTAGGATAAAAATATTAATTAAATTAGTGTAGTTAGATTAATAAACTAGGTTAGTTTTGTAAATAATAAATTAATGATTAAATTAATTAATAATTAGTAATTAAGTTAGTTTGATTAAGTTAGTATTTAGGTTAGTTTATTAGAATTAACATTAATTAAAAAATAAAACAACATTAAACATTAATTAAAATAAAACCATTTAATAAAAAATATATAAAATAATTTAAAATTTAAATTAATTAAAACATTATAAAAAAATAAACATAATAAAAGAAAACTAAAAATATATAATAATAATAATAACTAAACAAATATTAAAATAAAACATAAAACAAACAATAATAAAACGAAATGAAATAAACACAAAATTAAACTGTCCTAAGTCTACAACCCACAATTTTTCCGTACAACTTGGACACCCCTCTCACGTCACATCACCACCAAGGGGGTCCGAGTAGGTGGTTTACCATGGGATGGGTGTCACCATGTGGTGAAATCGGACCCCCCCTCCCAATACCATTTATCACCTCAAGGGGTCCGAAAACCACCTTCTCCCCTGCAAAACTGCCCCCCCAAATTCAAAACACCATTTTTTTGCCAGTTTTGACCGGTCGACTTCCAAGAGTGATTCCGGGAAAATGGGGATGAATTTTAAAAATATAAGAGAGGTTTTTGTTCACCACAGGCTGAATAAAAAAAAAATCTCCCAAAATATACACAGGTGTCATAATTTAGGATAATTAAAGCCATTTTTTAGCCCTATTTTTTAGGCTTCCATTTTTTCCTGTTTCAGTCATAATTTTGCGGGAGCTATTTCGGTGAGATGGAGATGAAATTGGAGAAACAAAAGGAGGTTTTTACTTCAGACAGACTCATCTAAAAAACCTCTTTAATTTTATACACAGGTGTCACCGTTGAGGAGAAACAAATGTATGAAGTGTACCCCTATTCTCAGCAAATTCGACCCAGATTTCAGTTCAGATCTTTTATGGATTTACTTGCTATTTTTGGCCAGGATGATTGAATTTGATCTCCTGAGCCTAAGGATTGTATTTGTTATTTATATCTATGTTTTTAATAGAGTAAGAGAGGGGTAGGATTAGAGAAGAAACAATACCAGTGATTTGATGTAAGCTCACAGTGAGTATGTTCTTGATCTCCAAGCAATAAAAAAAAAACTGCAGGATTCTTGTGTTAAACACCCTGGTGATGTGTAACTTATTTATGTAAATATTTTCCATGTTTCCACAGTCACTTTTATTTCTGAATTATTAAATAGAGAAAATAAGAACACAATTCGTTGGAAAATACTTTATGTTTCTTGACTTTGGATAATTTAAATGTTTTCCTCTCATAGACAGGTGGGGAAATCTTAATTGCTTCCAATCTGAATATTGATTTGTTTCATATATACTATAATTCTTTCCATTTAAAGCCCGGAGATCCAGTGTTTTAGCTACCTTTCCCTACAGTTTCATCTTACAGAAAAGGATTTGAATAGTTTGATGTTGTAACTCCATTGCCCAATGGTCTCCCTTATCGGTCCTTATTCCATTTCTCACACTCAAAGCCATGTATAGTTATACCTATCCTAATATCCAATCTAAACAAAGCTAAATCCTATAGAGAAATCCCTCTCTGAGTCATGGAGGGATAGATCCTTGACTCCAAGTGGTTTTGATGTTACCTCTGTGACTGCCTCCACAGCCTTGGGCAATTTACAGAGTGCTAACATAATGGCGACCATACTGGGGAAGTTCCTCAGAAAGCATAGCAGATTCCATATCTGATTACTAATGGTGGACAATGATTAGACACAAGAAGGTTGAAAGCATTCACCTGGCGACTCCAATCAGCTCTAGATAGTTCCAACTCAAAGACTCCACTAGAGGAAGAACCCGACATGAAAAAGCAATCTGGAAGGATCAAGTATTCAAGCTCAAATTGTATTAAAGATATTTTTGGTTTTATCTGTAATTATGTTCTATCTTATTCTGATCCTGGTCAAGAGTACATTGTTGAAGTTTACATTGATCATTTGTGAATTGATGAACCTCAAGAGACTAAGCCCCAAGTTGTATATCATGTACATACTCATACACCTGTGCACATCCCAGATACACATTTAGAAATCCCAATGAGACATAATCCTCCTTCTTTATCTCCTACTCTTGCTAAACCTGTGGATGGTTATAAGCCCCCTTCTTTACCTCATATACATGTAAGATTCCCAGACAGATACAAGCCTTTGGTTTTACCTTCTATTCTCCATGACCTCCCTACCAATTATAACAATAATCTGCCCAGGTTTGATGGAGAAAATGTGAATATCACTACTGAAAAGCACATTCAAAGTATTCAGGATTTTCTTGATATGTTTGAGGTGGAATAAGATAGCATCTGTATCCAAATGTTTGCTTTATCTTTGCAAGGAAAAGTTAAAGAATGGTTCAGAAATCTACCAGCTGCAAGCATTAGTAATTTCCATCAATTCATGCAAGCTTTCCTAGATCGACAGGTGATCATGGGAAATGTATTTCTCATCCTAGAAGAGTATGATCATTTGAAAAGACAACAAGGGGAAATAGTACAACAATTTTTAGTAAGGTTCAATAAGCTATATCGTTCAATGCCTGTCGATATAAGGCCACCCCCAAGATTATCCCTTTTTCATTATCCAGATGCATTTGATCCAGAGATGGCATTCCAATTAAGAGAACGAAAAACTACAACCCTTGAATAAATGCAGAACATTGCAGTGGATGTGGAAGCTAATTTGTTGAACAAAAAGTCCAGGATAAGGGTAGAAGAGAAAGATAGAATAGAAAAAGAACATTTGATATCTTCAGAAATGAAATTAGATATTCTGACCAACACAGTCAATGAATTGATGCATAATTTTAGTAGAAAAGAGGAACTTAATGTTTGAAGATCTTATGTTCCATTAGTGCCAGAAAGGAAAAATATCAATGTCCCCAAGATATTTCCAGCTCAGCCTTGGTATTCTAAACCACCAATCGATTATTTTATGTACTCAATTCACAATACAACCAAAGATGAAGTTCAAAATCAGATGGTGATGAAAAAACCTCCTGAGATGATGTGCATGTTTGATGACCTTGAATATGTAGATGATTTTCCCAGATATAATCATCAGGATGAGAATTATATGGATGATATTTAGGTTGATTATCCAAAACAACTAGAACTATCTTCATGGGAAGAAGAAGCCCAATTATCAAAATACAAAAAGGGAAATCAAACTCTCCATACTAATCAGGATTGCAAAGAGGAAAATGTAGAAAATTTTCTAGTGAATGAAAAATGTCTACCCCTGTGTTTTGCCTCACTCCTGAGAGAACATTGCAAGCAAATTGTAAATAGAAAGGATGATGGATGTTCTAACGCATCAGTTGAGGAAAACATGGATGATATAGAAGTTGATCCAGAAGTGCATCCCTTGAGTCTTTTTGAAGGTCAAACCTCAAATGAAATCATAGAGCCCGGGACAGGTAATGACATGATCTATTTTGATTCCTTGCCCTTATGATTTAGTTCATTTCATATTGTGAGAGGGAATCTTAGTCATATTTTGGTTGAGAATAACAATGTAAACCATGAGGTGCCAATAGAGCCAATGCCACAGTCATATAAAGTATTATATGACCCAATAGTTGATATGTTGGATGGCTTGTGTTTTCAAAGTCAATTTCCATTTAATCATAATGATTTCAACAGTTGTTATGATATGGATATGATTAGACACTCAACTCCAATGTCTTGTTCTGTAGAAGTATTAGTACAAAACTCATTATATCAAATACAAGCATGTTCTGAGTCACTTTAAGACATAGAGAGCACATGTGTGACACTTGGTCATGAGGTTGAAATGACTGAGTCAGAATATCCAGTAATGGGTCAAGTCTATATTGATCCATTTTCTATTTATATGGAGAAATCGTTCATCACAGGGCCACAATGCATTCCTAGTATTTATGTTGTCTGCCAGGTTTATCAATTTCCTTGTGATGAAGATCAAGCTAGAAATATCTACTACATATCATTAACAATTATGTTTCTAACTTGGGTGAAAAACAATGAAAGGGCCAAGGTATCAAATCCAATATTTGATTGGTTATATTGGATATTTCATATTGATTGAGTTCATGCATTCTAAGGTTAGAATAGGATGTATGTACATAAATAAGATCGTCGGATCAACATCTTTTAATTATCAAATTTATAGTATGCAAATAAACTTGCTAGGAAAGCATGTGGTCTATTTTATTTCTGATTTATTTCAAAAACTCAATCAAAGTCAGAATGAATAATCAGTTGGTTTCCAGTCACTAAGTTGTAGGACAGATCAAGATACAGGTTATGGGATCAACCCAATGGATAAGACACTGATTTACGAATCCAGAGATTTGAGATTCTTGACACCTCCTCAGGAGATGTCATCCCCAGGTGGAGCCTATGTTTGGGTCCTATAATCATAGGTAACTTGATTCTTCAGCTACTTATTTGGCGTTGCTCTCGTGATGAAGACATTTGTCTTGTTGGGCTCGATTGATTCTATTTCCCCCAACATCCATTTCGTACGGTCCGTCATCATCATGTTGCATCCTTCATCCACATCTACGCCACTCACTCCCTTTTCCATTTGTCCCATTGGCTACATCTCGCCCACCACTCATCCTTGCATAAACAAACTTAGGATAAAAATATTAGTTAAATTAGTGTAGCTAGATTAATAAACTAGGTAAGTTTTGTAAATAATAAATTAATGATTAAATTAATTAATAATTAGTAATTAAGTTTGTTTGATTAAGTTAGGATTTAGGTTAGTTTATTAGAATTAACATTAATTAAAAAATAAAACAACATTAAACATTAATTAAAATAAAACCATTTAATAAAAGAAATATAAAATAATTTAAAATTTAAATTAATTAAAACATTATAAAAAACTAAACATAATAAAAGAAAACTAAAAACACAAAAAAAAAAAAACAATTAAACAAATATTAAAATAAAACATAAAACA
>JZKD02S1999000.1:171345-192796 GCA_000966675.3 Picea glauca
CAGGGGGTCCGAAAACCACCTCCCCCTTCAAAACCGCCCCCCCAAATTCAAAAAATTGTTTTTTGCCAGTTTTGACTAGTTGACTTTCGAGAGTGATTTCGAGAAAACGGGGATGAATTTTCAAAATCCGAGACAAGTTTTTGTTCACCACGGGATGAAGAAAATAAACCTCTCCCATAATTTACATAGGTGTCAGAAGTTTGGAGAATCTAAGCCATCTTTGAGCCCTATTTTTCATGCTTCCATTTTTTCCTGTTTCAGTCATGATTTTGCTGGCGCTGTTTTGGCGAGCTAGAGATGAAATTGGAGAAACCGAATAAGGTTTTTAATCCAAAAAGACTCATATACAATAAAATATTTCTTTTTATACACAGGTGACACCATTTTGGAGAAACAAATGTCTGAAGTGTACCCCTATTCTCAGCAGATTCGACCCAGATTTTAGTTCATATCTTTTAGGGATTTGCTTGCTATTTTCAACCAAGATGATTGAATTTGATCTCCTGAGCCTAAGTATTGTATTTTTTATTTATATATATGTTTTTAAGAGTAAGAGAGGGGTAGTATTAGAGAATAAACAATACCAGTGTTGTGATGTAAGCTCACAGTGAACATGTTCTTGATCTCCAGACAATAAAAAAAAACTTCAAGATTCTTGTGTTAAACACCCTGGTGATGTGTAATTTATTTATGTAACTGTTTTCCCTGTTTCCAAAATCACTTTTATTTTTGAATTACGCAATAGAGAAAATAAGAACATAATTCGTTGGAAAATATGCTATGTTTCTTGACTTTGGATAATTTAAATGTTTTCCTCTAATAGATAGGTGGGGAATTATTAATTGCTTCCATCTGAATATGGATTTGTTTCATATCTCTTATTCTACTTTCCATTTAAATCATGTAGATCCAGTGTTTTATCTACCTTTCCTTGCAGTTTCATCTTACATAAAAGGATTTGAATAGTTTTTTGTTGTGACTCCATTGCCCATTGGTCTCCCTTCTCGATCCTTATTCCATTTCTCACACTCAAAGCCCTGTACACTTATACCTAGCCTAATATCCAATCTAAACAAAGCTAAATCCTACAGATAGATCCCTCTCTGAGTCATGGAGGGATAGATCCTTGACTCCAAGTGGTTTTGATGTTACCTATGTGACTTCTTCCACAGCCTTGGGAAATTTACAGAGTGCTAACACCTAGGAGGATGAGGACACTTGCATAGATGAGTTTCATAAGGCTAGAGTGGGCTAGATTGAGTGTCCATCCGCAACTCAGGACTATTCAAAGAGAGGACACATGTTCAATTATGGCATGTGCATAGACACAAAGAGTCTTGTGACTTGGATGATGGACTTGGAAAGAAGTTATTTGGATGATCATGAATTAGGTAAGTAGGATTCTTTCCTTGGAGGATTGCATGGTTCTTATATAGTGGGAGCCACCAACACATAACATGGGCACAAGATTTGTTTGAGAGATTCACAATATATGACTTAGTTATGTACGTGGATATTGGTATTAGGACCATGCATGTAGTATAGGTATCTAGAGAAGTGGTATTACATATGGATTCAAGGGATGTGTTGCGAGTGGAAAATGTGTTATGGGTGCAAATAGTGTGTTCTTAGCCTTAGTGATTGAGGAGTAGGGCTATGCATTATTGTTCCATGATGGAAAAATTTTATTGGATGCCCAAAGGATCTATCTTACCCATAGCAGTGGCCCTGGAGTTAGAGAGGGAAACATGTAAAGGAGAAAGGTAAATCCTATGCGAGCCATGAATAGCAATATCAGAGTGAAAGTGGACAGGGAGAAGGTAGCTTCAAAGGGAGCCTTACCTCATAGGGAATCAGTGGATTCAGATGGAATCCAACTTCAGAGGGAGTCTAACTTCATAGGGAGTTAGGATACTCGGAGGGAGTATGACTTCAAAGGGAGTCAGGAGGCTCAGAAGGAGAATCAGTCATTTAATGAGAGCCAACCTTCAAGTTCATATGGGAGAGAGGCATCTTCCAAGACTGTCAAGAGGGTTTCATGGGTTGATATGGCCAGGAAGGATGCTCATAAGCAGGAAGATTCTAGGAGAAGGGTGTCTTCCAAGATGGGATCAATTCATATAGCATAATTTACTTCAGTGATAGAGGGAAAAGCCAACCAGGTGGATTGGAGAGTATTTATGGTAGTGGATCCAGTGTGGGAGGCCGAGTTACTTCTAGTATGGGAAGTAGAGTTACTTCTAGTGTGGGATATAGAGATACTTCTAGGTGACGATGAAGGATGGAATGTCTCCCTCACGAAGAGGGATTGTTGATGCTTTGTAGCATCAGGAGGCATTCCCACTAGTGTCCTAAGGGCTAGGCACGTGGGAATCATTGTGGACACTATATTATCACTTTTGTTTGGGAAAAAACCCCTTATGTTTTTATTTGGGGGCTTGGGGGATTGGTGATTGTATTCGTGGATTTGTGTTGGGGATTCACACCCACATGTAAGTCTAATTTTATGGTGACTTGTGGAGGGGATTCCTTGATGACCCCTTAGACTTATAAAGGAGAGAATTCATTTTGAAATTTTCTTATGGTGGATAAAAGTGAGGAGAGATCTTGGTGATTTCAATACAATTTTTGTGACCTCGGTATATCCATGAAGAGAGGTTTATTTCCCTCGAGTCTGTTGTGTTTATTTCTTGTTTTGGGTAGGTTCAAATAAGGAGGAGGTTTGTGTGGCATCTGGAAGCCAAGGGAGAGTAGGTTGCATCCTATTGGTGTAGGAAGCTACAAGCATGTGTAATACTTGACAAGCCTAATAAAGGCAACCACTAGGTCCTGGGAAAGTCCTAGGTGGCTCGACCTAGTAAGAGAAGGAAAAAACTCGATCTTGGAGGGATGGAATTGTATTAGAGGGGCTCAATGTGCTAAGGGAGAGAAACCACAATATTGAGAATAGTTACAGGTATGATGGGTTGAGCTTGGGGATGCAACAATAATGAGAAAAAAGAGGGTTTTATAGAACTAACATTCAATGAACTTTTAGTGTTGTGACAACAATATTTAGGGGTAGTCTTAGGTAGCCAATGATGGTTGTTACAACTAGTTAGAAACAGATTTTTGGATAGCCATTTAGGGTTTTTATGACAACCTAAACCACCAATGGTAACATCAAGACTTGAGGAATATTGAGGGATGAAATATCCAAAAACAATTGGAGTCATATTGAGGCAGAGTGACAGTTGTTATAGCCAGGGTAACAGACACATTTTGGCATCCTTTAAGGGCTGGGAAAATCAGTATCTTGGACAACAAAGAAAGGCTGGAAGGACTTATCAAATATTGGCAAGGAGTTGCAAACACAATATAAGGTCTGAGGGGGAAATGGATGCTCTAACCCTGATCCCCAAGACAACAACATTGGCAAGGAAACTAAGGAGGATTTCAGTAGTATTTTTAAGGGTTTCTCAACATATTCTTTGTGTAATAATTTGGGCAGTTTTCCTTGGTACGAGAGCCTAGTTTTTTTTAGTCTTGTTCTAGTTTTAAGAAAAAATGATCTGGCATTAAATTATTGTGTACATGTGTGTGATTCAAATGCTAGTATATTTTATGATGTGATAAGTATTTAGGCATCTCAGTGTGTTTATGCTTATAGTTCAAATAGTTAAACTTCTTTATAACTATCGAAGACATAGACTAGACATGAGGTGTAGTCAAAATCTAACACTACCAAGTGAAGTAGGACATTGAAGTTACTAACCTCCAAGGTAAAAATGGATCAATTTAATCATTAAATGGTTAAATAAACCTCAACATGTGTGCACAAAGGTCAATTCTCAAACAAAACCATATTTCAACCTCCCAATAGTCGCCAACAAATTAAATCAACATGAACAAGTGTGCCAATGAAGAGGGTTGCACTCCAAAAAGTGTTGTACCGTGGAAAAATGATGTATCTCTTAGAAAAGATCATCGTGATAGAAACAAAATGATAAAATAGAATATTCACCTAGGTTTTAATCTAGGGCGCACCACCATCAAACATCATATACTAACATCATCAAAGACATTCCACCTAGGTGATGTCTAGAAAATGTTACAAACATTAAGTCATATCACCTAGGGAAATTCAACCAAGCAAAAGTGTACTACCACAACACATCCATCATCTAGCCATGCCAACATCATACAAGAAGCGGGGGGGAATTGCTAACCTATCCAACCATCAATTATGTCCCCACCACAGAGTTATTCTCTCCTGGACAACTTTTATTAGAGAGGAATATTCCAAGAAGTCAAAGGAAGACCATTGAACAATTGAAGTACACCCCGGAAGAGAAGTCGGCCCACAGGAAAATAATAAAGTGGAAATATAATTTCCAGGAAGAGAAGTCGACCCACAAAAAAATTAATAAAGTGGAAATAGAATTTCTAGGAAGAGAAGTTGGCCCACAGGAAAATAATAAAGTGGAAATATAATTTCCAGGAAGAGAAGTCGACCCACAAAAAAATAATAAAGTGGAAATAGAATTTCCAGGAAGAGAAGTCGGCCCACAGGAAAATAATAAAGTGGAAATAGAATTTCCAGGAAGAGAAGTCGGCCCCAGTAAAGTGATTGAACTAGTATAAATAAAGGTGACGCCTTTTCTCATTTACACGCTCACTCATCTCATCATCTCATCTAAGAAGGAAAATGAGGTGCAAGTTTGAGGCAACCCTAGGAGACACAACAACTAGGGTTCTTGGTGGTTTCTCGTGTGCACTACCTCTAGAAGAGTCACGCTAGGGTTGTGACACAATTGTCTACCCTCACTAGGGTTTGACAAGGAGAAGAGATAAGTTAATGTTAGCAGGGTTTCTTCATTATTGGTTTTTCTCTTGTGAATAGAGTTTGTTCATGGTTGTATTATATTATCAAAAATATTCTCTCTAAGAAAATTTGGCTAGGTTTTTCCCCGAGTTTGGGGTTTTCCCAGGATAAATATTTGTGTGATCTACTTCTAGATACTGCATATATTTTCATTATATGTTATTGAATGTTAAATGAATATAAAAATACTCTGGTAAATCTATTACTACTAAAAAATTAATAAATTCTAACAATCAACACAAGAGGACCATGTAGAACACCCCCTCCTAGTGATAAACCAACAATACAAGATCAACACACCTAGTCACTAGGACTCTCCAATGACATCATGATAAATATATCTCCTAAAACCATCATCTAACCCCTTGTGGGGGATATAGCCATGATCCATATCCAGGATAATCATATTAACAACACAAAAATGAGATAGCATGCTCCACAACCATTAATTATGCAACCAAGGGGTGATCAACAAAGAAAACAAACCAATAAGACCACCAAATCATCAAGCACAATCATCAAACCAATGAGAAGTGAAACCCCCCAAACCAAATATATTTATTAGATAATATGATGCCAAGAAGAGAAAGGGTTCCATAAACATGAATCCCTCCATGTTGGCTCAATGCTCTATGGTACCAAATCTTCATCAATGTGATGAAAATCACAATGTAGAACCTCATACAATATTAAGTGTAACAACTTCCATAACCTCAATCAACACTTTTGGATAGGAATTATTAACCTTTTCTAAATCTATTGTTTTCTAAATTTTTTCATTCTGGTCTCCTTAATTAGTAAACAATGGTTGCTCACAAGGCTATCGATGTTTTGTTTTTGGTATGAACCCTTTTTTCCTTTTTGGATGAGCTCATGCAAGGGGTTAAGTATCATGTCATGCCCCATTTGTTGATAAATACACACCAAAACATTGTATTCTCATAATCCGAAACTCGAGTCCATCTATTTTTTTTTTTTTGAGAATCATTTAACCAATAAACCCTTCTCGATGTGAATTTCAACATATATTCAAGTGTATGTACACAAACATAACTTTATTCTTTCGAGATATATTTTTATGTCACTAACCAAAGTATTCCTAATATCTTCAAACACTAATAAAAGCCAAAAATGTGACTATAAATTTGGAAGGTAAACCCAAAATGACATTTTAGTGATTGAAATACAATTAGGGTCAAACTCTAGGAACCATGGGGTAACAAAAAGTCCCACTCTTCCCCAAAACTAGGGACCCTCCTCAAACTCTTTCTGATAATCAACAAGATTTGAGAACATGACAATAAAAAATCCTTTAGATCGTAGAGACACCTGACATTTTTTTTTCTATGATCTAGGAGAGTAGAACCTATTAAATATACATCTAACAAAAGTTGTTTTATAGAAAGAGAGTAAGTTTGTAACCACCTGCTATGAGACCTCCATTAATGGCACCTCTTATGATTCTGCTATGATATACAAATTAGGCATAGGAAGGTTTGAAGTAGATCGAGAGGATGGATTATTTCTTACCACATCCTTGAAATAAATGAGCTTGTAGGATTAGGGAGTTCCTTTTCTCACTGCTCCTCCATGCAAGTGTAAAACCAAAAATAGAGTTGAATCCTTAACTATGCTACAATCTAATAATAAAAACGTATCATCAATTTGTTTCCTTGCAAATAAATGCCACTACTCATAGAGATCCCATATATGTGCTTTAGTTTGACTTTATGTCTCCCATAGAATCTTTGGACTTAATCCATGTTATCAATGTAACCTTCCCCATAAGTGATTTGACCATGATTTGAAAGCATGCTTATTGATCATGCATTTCTTCAATCACTTGGCCAACAATCATTTCACTAAATAATTGTCATGCATAATCAAGTTGTAGAGGCCATGAGCATAGTGACTCAACACTACCTAAAAATATTTCATGACACCAAAGGTTTCCCTAACCTCCACATCCCAAAGACTAATAGTCTAGTCTCCTAAAAACATCAATATGCACATTGAATCATCTTGTATACAACAAATATAAAAAATGGCATTGATATCAACCCTCCAAAATTCTCTTCTATCATCCTCTATTACATGTTGATAGAAATAATAGGAAACAAATTGACACCATGAATGAAGGAAACTCAAAAACACTTCTTCAATTGAAACTGCAAGCATAGGATTGCAACCATTTGTCTTGGTAGAATATACTACCAAAGCAGGAGAAAATATGTTATTGAGCTCCATCATTAGAAATCCATGTCCATCCCCTACTTTAGTTATCATGCTTCCCATATAAATCCTATTGCATATTTTATCGTGTATGATTTTTCCAATGTTGAGGAACCAAAATATAAAATTGTTTATAGTAGTGATCTTAACAACACAAATCATTGATTATAATATTCATTGGCTAGATTGGATGCCCTTCCAGAGTTTGAAGTTCAAATCTAGTTAACAAATTTTTAGGGAGACACTACTAAAGAGTCTAGGTTTTGAGTGAGATGGTCTCCTGGTAGGTATTTTAGCTTGTGTAACAAAAGAAAGATAAGAATAATTCAAGAACTCTTATTTGTGACCCTAAATCCTATATTTTTTCATTGAATATTGAAGTCTTAACTATATACAAGGGATAGTTATTCTTTACAACTTGTAAAAAACCCTAGAGCTTTGAAGTGATTGAAGGTTGTATCCTCATGGGAATTTATTTCGGTAGGGTGTGCCTCCTTCTCTCCATATTATTCAGAGGAAGATGCATTCAAGATGCTAGTTTCCTTTCCAAGTCTATCAAAAGTGCACTAACACAGTTTGTCAAGAGATTGTATGAAATGCCAACATTTTAAATTCCCTTAGTGAATGCAAGGCACATGGATCTGAATCTGGAATATATGGCCTTTATTGGCTAATTCACTAGGATTTGGCCTTTCCCAAAGACCATGTCGATGTAGATTCAAAAGAGTTGGATCGATCAGATCAAAGGAAATATTTCACACTACTTCTGTGGAAGAGGATTCTACACTTTCTATTTCGAAAATAAAGAGCATAGGGATTTAATATTTTGAAATGGGTCATATTTTTATGGAATGAAAGGTTTGTATTTGGATAGGTGGACATCAAACATCAACCCTAAAAATGACATCCTTTCATTTGTTCCAATTTGGGTTAGCCTACTGCATATTTTGTTGCACTACCGAAATGATGAAGTTTTGAAGGTTATTGGGAATAATTTATGGACCTACATAGATAAGGCAGAACCGAGAGATGGAATGATGGAATGCATGTGTATTTGTGTAAAGGTAGACTTGGAAAAGGGCCTTCCATAAGTGGTGCAACTAATCCTTGATGATTAGAATCACATCCAAACAATGGACTACAAACAACTTTCTTTGAAGTGAAAACAATTCCATGAATATGGGTACTTTGCTAAGAACTACCCCAAGAAATGGAGCAAGGGGATCAAGACCAATGGAAACAAGTTAAAAAAAATGAATCCCAACAATAGGTCAGGTACAACACAATAGGAAAAACAAAATATATCAACAGTAATCACAAAACAGCTAGCAAGCATAGAGAAAACATCAAGGGAAATATCTAAAGTTGGCACATCTAGAGCTCAAGAGACTAGTTCGAAAGACACCCCATTAGCAATGTTAAAAGTGATAGATGGATTCTCCAATAAAAATAGGCACGAAATTATTTCTAAAGGAGAAACCATACCTATTACTAAAATAGTGGGTATCTTGATGATTAGTAATAATATTAATATTATGAGCCCTAGTAAAGAGATAAACCCTAAATTTATCTCGTCTACTAATGTTGACAGTAACATTCTTAATCATGAAGATGACTTCCCACCATCTTTGATCGTGGTTCCTTTTAATTTAGACCTCATATTTGATTATCACAATCCATATGAAGAAGGTTAAAGGATGGATGAGGATATGGAAGAGATAGTTATAGAAGGAAAATCTTGTAGAAAACCTGCAAAAGACAAAAGAGAAGAAGTGGTAGAGAAAGAAATTGAGTTAGGACAATATCATACCCTTTCAAATATAATGGGAAAAAGAAAAAAAAAGAAATCAAAGAATATTAAATCCATCAAGGGTGGATTTCAAAAACCTCCAAGTAATAAATATTGTCTCTTGGAATTGTAGGGGATTAGGGAAAAACAGAATCAATAATGATTTTGGTCAAGAAAGAAAAACCCACAATTTTCCTAAACCAGGAGACTAAACTAGAAGTGGAAGAAGAAGTTCTAAGATGTAATAAGTTATGGAAAAATAGTGAATTTCTAGTAGTTTGTGCTAGCAGATCCTTAGGGGGTCTATGTACTATTTGGAATAATTTTCTCTAGCAGATAACTCACAGTCAACACTCACAACATTGGTTTCTTACATGTCTCAAAAATTGGCATTCAAGTGAGGATATTAACCTAGTAAATGTATATATACCTATCTTATACTCTAAAAAGGGAAAGAGTTGGGATTCATTAACCAATTTGAAAAGGATGATATAGTAGACCAATTGTATATTGGCAAGGGATTTCAAAACTAACCTTAGTCAAAGGGAGAAAATTGGTATAGTGTGAGATCCCTTTAAAGAGAGGATGAAAGACTTTATCTCATTATGGGACTTAGTGGATGTCAAACCTCATAGAGGAAAATTCACTTGGACTAACAAATGAATTGGCCATGTTCAGATAGGCTCAAGGATTGACAAGTTTTTTATTTAGAGAACATTTTTGGAAAGTGATTTTACAACTTCTTCTATAATTACTTTGTGGGATGCATCAAATCATAATGCCATTGTACTACTGCTCAAAGAAGTGTTTGATTATGGCCATATCCCTTTTTATTTTAATCCCCTTTGTCTACAGGGTAAAATGGTAGTTGACATCATTAGGAAAACTTGGTGTAATTAGGTTGTTAGTCCTCTGGTCCACATATGGAAACAAAAGGTAAAAGATACAAAGAGAACACTCAAGGAATGGGATAAATATCACTTCTCTTCTCCTGAAATTGAGGTTCAAATTTACAGGGAGAAATTAGAAAGAATGAACAATAAAATTGATCTTGAGAAAGTTACTCAAGGAACGATGGATGAAGAAAGAGGATCATTTCAAAGATATGAAAAAAACATTCAAAAAGAGGAAATGAGTTCGAGATTGTAGTCAAGAACTTTTTGGATAAAAACAACGGAAATGAATACATCATATAAGTAATTGAGAGTCATATTATGGAGGATTAATGTTAAAGAGATAGCATCCACCAATGTAGAGACTCTTAATACCTTTGAAAAAATTAAAGAACCAACCATTCTTCACTTAGGGAATTTATTTGGAAAAGAGAGGAACCTAATGTTACTACTACCATGTTGGAGAACATACCTACATCCATTTCTATGGAAGAAAATGAAAAGATTATGCAAAGGGTGTTAGAGGATGAAATTCTTACTATGATTTGGTAGATCAACCCTGACAAAGCCCCTGGGCCAGATGGATTTACTATTCACTTATATAGTGTATGTTGGAATACAATCAAATATGATCTCATTCTAATGATACAATATGTTCATAATATTTTAGAATGGGAGGAGCCACAAATTTTTCTTTCCTGGTCGTCATTCCTAAAGATGAAAATCATGTTTCTTTTCTAGGTTAAAACCAATCTCACTGTACAATGCCTTGTACAAGATAATAACAAAAATTATAGTGACAAGCCTCAAACTCTTGCTCCCTGAAATCATATCAAAGAACCAAGGAGAATTCATGGAAAAAATACAAATTACTGACAATATCATTGTAGTACATGAAGTAATACATATGAGCAAGGCTAAAGGGAATACAAGAATGATAGTCAAGATTAATATAGCTAATGCCTTTGATCAATTAAGGTGTTATTTTTGTTTGTATGTTCTTCATAGGTTTTGGTTATGTATTGATTTCATTCGATGGATTTCTATGTATGTTAATAATCCTTGGATCTCTCTGTTAGGTAATGGACACACAACATGATTTTTCAATGCAAGCAAAGGGTTGATACAAGGTGTTGGAGCCGCCTTTGTTTTTTGGCCTGTCACAATTTTCAATTCGATACTTGAAATCTAAATTTGATTGTATTTTTCCTTCTGAGATGATGAGACCTCTGAAACCCAGTCGCGTGAGCGGCGATGCTTCTCTACTCTCGAAACAAGTCCACTGTCGTAAGAATGTTCACTCCTTTTTGATTACTTCAGGATCTCGCAAGTCAGATACTATAATCCATGAGTTCACACTTCCCAAGTCACGAAACGACGAAGTCGTTTTAAATTTCTACTCAAGACAGTAACCAGGGTAAAATCTTTTAACTCATGATTAGACGTCGTCGGGGTTTCGCGCCTTGGCGTTCGCCAAGTCTGAATTTTTATTGTTATAGCCCCAAGAGCCGAGAGCGCGAAGTCCTATCTGGATAACTCATGTCAAGGATCAAAGGCAAAGAAGTTAACCATGGTAAATGTCGTTCTCGGCATTTCGCCACTCGGCACTAACTTTTTCAAAAGTCTCAACATCTAATCCCCGACTCACGAAGGCACGATATAATTATAACATAATTAATTAATCGCCTAATCCAAGATTTTCTTCCCTTTAATTGAGTCTTAATTATCGCCATCTCGCGGTTTCGCGACTCGGCATACTAATCTCCTAGAAACTTGTTTTCGAAGTTCTGAGTTGCAATATGGCGAATAAAATGATTATAAAATTAATTATGCCTCCAAATCACAATTACCTTTAACTAAGCCAAATCGGCCCTCGCGGTCTCGGGAGTTAGGGACTCAAAATGTTAAAAGAAATCCCACGATATAATGAATGGCGAAGGAATTGATTAGCATTGGCGGGATTGGATTAATTAAGCTAAAGCAAGATATATCCCGCGCCTCGAGGCTTGCACATTTCCCAATACAACCATTTCTCTCCATACTTCGACTGACTGTCAAACTGCCAAAAATTTATGACATTTATGGAGAAATAGGGTAAATCTACGCATATAAGATCGGATTTTATGCAATGAATTTATTTCTAATTACGAATTGATAGGTTTTTTTGAAAAGTACCAAGTTTTCAAATATATATGAGTTTATTTTCGTTATAACAAATGCATTTTCATAAGCACACAGAGCTCGTCATTTCCGAGTGAACTAATTTCTGCATGTATACGCAGTTCTATCGCAGAAGGGAGAAAACACAAGCTTCGGCTATGGCTCCATGGAAAGCAGCTAAGGCGAATGTCGAGATCGCAGGACAAGGCTTAGACAATGTTTCTGACACTTCACCCCGAAGTGTCGACTCGGTCCCCAGCTGGTCATTTGTTTCAAACATTCTGCAATCAGAATTGGTGAATTATTCAGACTCAGACGACAATGAAAAGGATGATCTAAACACTAAATACAAGATAGTTGTCCAATCTGGAATGCACAGGGTAGAAGCCAGACCACGGTTGCTCCCATATTATGACATGATTTGATGGGCGTTGGATCACATAGACCTACCCACCAGGACTATCATGAGCGAGCAGCGGGTCACGGTCGGGACTTTTAGGCCAGAACATATCCAAACCATGTATAATCTCTCGACAACATCAGAATATACATACGGTGCTGAATTCCTGGAGGAATTCAAAGAAAAGGAATGCACACAATATGATAAAACCATGCCCGGTTTGATAAAGGATTGGGTTTCACACACCGCGAAATTCAGAACAAATGACCAAGGCGCTTATTCAATCGCTTTGCTAGAGCCACAGTATAAGTATGTGGCCATGATGACATGCCGATTATTTGGGAGAGAGGACACATCACATTTTTTCATTGCGTGGGTGCCTCTGATGTTTCAGGTCGCATAAGGTTGCTCGTTTAATTGGGCAAAGATACTCTCGGACAGTTTGGCCAACCGGGTCACAGAGTATCAAGAGCAGAAGGCAGGTGGGAGGCCATCCTCATTCTTCATGTCCGCATATATTATGGACGCGATATGTTCCATGACCCCATTCCCATTGATGAGCTGGGCTTGGACTCCGGCCGAAGACAGACCCGTACATGTATATCATGAAAAGCTATGGGAAAATAATGTTGACAGTTTAGTATACGAAATTTTCAACTAGGTGATGGTGCCCCTGCATATCGCCATTTTTGGTCACCCACCACCTTGTATCTCGGACAACATTGCGGCAAACCTGAGTGGCATAGCGGACTGGTACGTGGAGGCAGAGTTATCGTACTTCAGATTGTTCGGGGCTATTGTTCCCCCGCTTGCACTACCATTGTTCATCCCCGACAAGCTGGCTTGTCGTGAGGTCGCCCAGCAGACAGTAATTGGCGGAGTGAGTAAAGAACTCAAAGAATACTCAAAGAAGGTGTGGTCGTCCTTTCCCATTCGGCTAAATTCTTATTCTTTATTGGATTTCGGGCATGCCAAAGTCGAGGTTGCAGCCCTGAAAGACCTGAAGTTGGTCTCCATCGAGTATAAGAAACATGATCCACAGAGGGTTGTAAGCAACCATTTAGAAAATTGTGGGCTCAAGAGATTCGAGCATGAGAACTCACCCTTGGATGATATTTTCCGAGGGGCGAGGTCTTATGAAGAAGTTCTAGTCCAGATCTGATCCTTGGCACCTGAAGACACATTTGTTGTGTTAAAATTCCAAGAGCATAGACGAAGCGGTCTCCCCGTTGTGTTGCGAGGTGAGAGTTCGGGTGTTTTCGAGACAAAGCAGAAGGATACTGAATATCCCAAAGATGCAATTCCCGACTCGGCAAAACACCAGGACGAGGAGGAACAAACAAAGAATCCCGAAGCAGAGGTACCGACTCCGGACCTGCCAAAGAAACAGAATTTGGGAGTCGAGGCAAAGACCCCGGAACCGCCAAAGAAGTAGAGCTCGGTTGACACCCCAGGAAAATCGACGAAACAAATCGGGGAACCCATCACTTCTGTCACCCCCTTGCAGTCGACACAGGGAAATATCAGAGAATGATAGATATTTAATGAGGAACTGAGGCCCATAAGAGCGAAAGAACTTCCTCCTAACGAGTTTTTCTTTGATAAAAAGAGAAAAGCGGTAGTAAAAAGGGAATTCTACCAAGAGGGAGAATCGACTGCTAAGAAGTTCAAGGTCATGATCGATGGAAAAAATAAAAAGAATGAGCAATTCACCACTGAGATCGCAGGGACGCTAGGAGCATATGCATTGGCGAATCAATTTTCGGTCGGACTTTTAAAGAACCAACTCAAAAGGAAAAATCGCCTGATCAGGACTCTCGAGGCCAGATTGGCCTCGGCCACGGAAAATGCTAAAGGCCAGGTGAGCGCGGAGATAGAGATGGCCCAATTGGCTGATAAGAATGAAATAAAGATGCTCAAAACAAAGCTCAAGCAAGCACATCTGGTGGTCCGAGACGGTCGGATCCAGGAGGACCAACAAAGGATTATGATTGAAGAGTTGCAGTCTCAGGTGGAGATTGCCAAAAGAAGAATGATCAACATGGAGAGTTTCAAATCTGAGGCCATGGGAATTCGGAGCAGAATCTCTTCGACTCAGCAAAGTTTGCTCGCCAGGATAGGAGAGATTCGGGAAAATTGTCTGTTGGTAAATCAAGTTTCCGAGAACCTGACTGCCAGAGAAAGAGATGCAGAAGTGGCTCGGGTCACCTTCCAGGAGGCGGTGATAGCCACGAATAACAGAGTTTCGGCAGGTGCTCTCGGGCTCACCATCCCAAAACAAACCAAAGGTAATATTCTGTTGAAGGATTGGGAGCACAACATTGCCCTGGGCTAGGAGCAAGCTCAAAAGGTAATTCATTCTTTGGAAGAATCTTTTAATTCCATAGATGGCGAGTTGTTGGGCATGGATAGTGGAGGCGATGCAGAAACATTGATGCAAATGAACGTGGAACATATCTCACTTGATCTGAAGGAGAAAGATGAGAGAGATTCGATCGATATCTCTCAGACAGACATGGTAGACATGGCCCAAGTTGATAAGCACATGATCAAATCCAGCGCACAGCTAAGTGCCCTCGACATCATCGGTGCACAAATGGAGGACAAGCTACAACAGTTAGCCCGAGAATGTTTCATCGTCGAGGCCAGTTGTCAAGCAGAGCCTTCACGGCTCGTATCTTGGCTTGTGGAAAGATGTATTTCCTGCACCGAGTCCGCGTGAAGATGAGCACCTGGCACTAAATGAAGACAGAATAGGGGAAATGGAGAGATTGCTCTCTCCTCTGTCGTAACTGAAATTTTGCGACTATTGAGATTCTACCGCTTTGTAAAAAATTGTATAAATATACCCCAGAGAGAAATAAGCAAGGCTGGACCCTTTTTGAGTTTTTGTAAGAGAGTTTGTGCATTGAGATTTAATACAAGCGGATCCGAGATTCTCAATTCCGTCACTTCTGTATTACAAGTTTGCTTTCTTGTTCCTCATTTTTCAATTTCAATTCATATTCATAAGTGATGTGCTTCATTATATTTTAGTACGACCACTACTATAATGAATAAAACTGGGTTTTCTGTAATTGTTTATTGTCTTTCCTCTGCACCATCTATCAGCTGTGTAAGACCAATTTGCAGTTTCATAATTCTACATGTATTTTTTGCTACATCGGTTATTTTCTTACATATTTTCTTCTCTCGTTTACTTCGTGAGATTTTCCCCTGGTTGGAACCTGACACCGTAAACGACTCAATGTTTTTCCCCCCATCTCGCCCCTTTATTTAAATATAATACAGTTACGGGAACGAGCCTTAGATTTGCATCCGTATTCTAATTCTGCAACCATAAGTTCTCTTTTATAAGACCAAGCTGAGACAACACTCAACCTTTCTCAAAAGTTCTCTTACCTGTACTGTTCCCCCATGACAGTCCCTATACCAACTCAACCTAACGTCGAACCCGGATTATTGAACCAAACACACATCGCCCTAAACCTTTTCAACACTATCCTTAAAACAACAACTAACCGAGTCGAACTTGAACAATCATGGGCAACCATTGAACGAGACATAAATATTCAGGAACAGTTCAAAGCCAGACATCCCCAATGAAGAAATCTCCCTTAGTTTCTCTCTCTGAAGGTTGAATCCCTCCCCTCTCCATATCCTACCACTTTCGGATGCCTTGACACTGTACTTTGAGCCTTAAGTATAGACTCGGGAACAACACAAGGCTTCACTTATCTCCCTTGTTGTACATAATTATGGAAAAATATTTAAGTAGGAGATTAGAGCATGATCAGAACAACAATTTAATTCCCGTGATTCAAAAAGTCAAAGAAGTGAAAAGCATAAATCATTCCTAGTTTTTAGATGAGACAATTCTCTTAGGTGGAGCTTCAATCACTATAGCTAAAAGGTTTAAGAAAAATATGGACCTATTTACTCAAGCATGTGGAGGTCTAATAAATCACCTTAAAAGTCAAATATATGCATGGAATGTATGTCAAAGTTCCCTGGTAATTCTCTCTAATGTTTTTCATTTTCCATTTAAGTCTACATGGAATTCTTTTATTTATTTGGGAATGCATATTTGTCTCCATTCCCCTAATTCTAACCTATGGCATAAAATATTAAATAAAAATAATTCAAAGTTTGTGCAATGGGTATCCCATTGGTTAAATTGAATCATTCTTATCAAAGTGTTTTATCTACTCTTCCTATATTTTAGTGTAATGCTCTCTTGGCTTCAATATGTATTTAGCAATAGATAACAAAAGAGATTCAAAAAATTTTACGGCAAGGTGGTAAATCCAACAATATGAGGCTTCACCTAATTAGTTGGTCCATGGTGAGGGTCTTAAGTGGTCTAGGGATTCTTGATCCTGTATCGATGAACCTTGCCTTGGGGGCTAAGATCCTATGGAGCATGGTCACTAGAAAATATGAATGGTGGAAAAAGGTATTAATTGAGAAATATTTTGTTGGACCTAGAAAGCGATGTATGAATGTGATTCTCCCTTCCCAAGATGGATCTCCTATTTGGATTGGTTAATGTTGCAATAATTCAACCATGTCAACCATATCTAACATGGATTCCAGGTAATGGGGGATTAATTTACATTTGGAATGACATTATAATGGGGGAAAATCCCTTCATTCATACACAAGAGCTAGCTCCATTGAAATGTTGGTTGGATTCCCTTAGATTCAAAACTATATTTGATATATCTACTTCAAATGCAAATGGCTAGTGGAATAGTTGGAGCTTTGGTGAGGTGCCTCTAAGACTTCTACCTCTAGTTCAAAAATTGAAAGTTCTCCTAAGTAGGTGTGCTCCAAAAATGTGATCAACTATTTAGGGATCTTCAATATATTCAGTAAATAAGGAATATGAATCATAGTTGGCAAAGGTATTCCTTCTGCCTAAATCCTCATTATGGAAAAATATTTGGCATTCTAATAAGATTCCTAAAATAAACACATTTTGTTCAGATTTAGCACATAGGAGACTTCTAACACCAAAAAACTTGACTAAAAGAGGGATCCATGTGCCTTCAATATGTACTTTATGCTTGGAAAGTAATGAATTCATTTATTTTGGGAATGTCGTTTTACTTCCTTAGTTTGCCAATAAGAACTAAAAGGAATTGAGCATTGCTTCCACAAACTAGTATTTTGGAAATCTCTTTTAGCAAAATAGTTTTTTACATATAAGGGATCCTTTAAAAACAAGACTATGTTAAAACGAGTATGGTTATCTCTACCAAAATATATCGGCTAGAAAGTTTGGTTAGCTAGACGTAGGAATGTGTTACACCAGAAATTGTAGCCAATAGGGCAGTAGTCCTTCTTGTTGATCATTTCAATGCCAAAGGTTTCCTAATCTCCTCAAGGAAATAGTTGGAAGTGGCTGAAAAGGGTTGGTTGGCCCAATTTAATATTCAAGGAAACAGGAAACATCGGTCAATTAGAAAAATTAACCCCACTAAAGATGAGTTGGCAACTATGTATGAAGAAAGAGGAACTTCTCATATGGAGAGCATAACAAACAACCTATTTTCTCTTCTTTGATTGAGCCTCAAAGCAGAATCCTGGGGTGGCAGATGCAGGGTTATCTGTAACTTAGAAAAAACAATTGAAGTAATTTATTCATGGAGTTTAGACATCTTGTCTAATAATTTGGCTAAGACATATGGATTATATCAAATCTGAATTTGAAAAGAGAATGATAAAGTTAATTGTCTATGGAAATTCGCTCTTACTCATATGACACATGATCAAACTCATATGACACATGATCAATGGCACAAACTCAATGGACACTGAGATGGATTTTATTATATGTTGCATATGCCAACTAGCCTCTACATTCTCACACATGTATTACTATCACATCTTAAGAGACAACATTGACAACATTGTGGTAGCACACCGATTGGCAAATCAAGCAACTCAAAAAGTGGTGGGGACTTTGGCTATCAAGAGTGAGGTCATTTGGGAATCCATATCCTAAATTATGAAATGGCTCTTGATGGTCTAAAGGAATTTCTAATCTGCATGCATTAATGATTGTAATCAAGAGGGAAGAGAGAACAACGAGACCTCCCAACTTCTTCATGCTTATATTGAAATACCTCTTAGTCTTTCAGGAATCACGATTTTGTTTTGGTTAGGGATGTATTCACGGTTTTGTTGTGCTTGGCATTTTGGAGTGAATAGGTGTTGCATTCAGGTTATTTTCTGGGCACTAATCTAGCCATACATTGGCTCGTTTTGGTCATAACTTGCTACCAAGCCTCTCTCATGATAGTTTAATTTCTTCTGACCCTACTAATTTGGAAGTAGTAGAAAAGAACCCTAGTCAATGAGCCAAGGAAGATAAAGGGACTAAAGCAAAAAAAAAATGAAGCAGGGGTTCATGGAGCCATAGATACAATTGAATTTCACTGATGTATTACAGAGTAGTGAAAATCTTGAAAGTATTTTGTAAGTTTTCACTTATCAACATAATCCTTTTGCAATTCTTGCTCAGAAGCTAAAAAAAATTAGATTGGATTCTACTATGTAATGTAATAGGAGGGATTAAAAAAAAAGAAATCAAAAAAATTATTCATTCATTAACTTACCCCATAGAGTGTGTCCAAGAGGAACAATTCTAGTAACTTATTAGTGGGGATTGGGTTTGTTGTCTAACAATCTAAAAGAGGGTTATAAACTATATCAAGGACTTAAGATCGTCCTGTCCAAGAGAGAGCCAAAGTTTATTGATATTCATTTCTCCTCATAAGTTACTTGATTGAAGGCTCAATTTGATAGATGCAAAGCTAGCCTCAATTTTGTATAGAATTTATTAACTAGCTTCTAAATTCTTTCAGCTGAATTACTACCATATCTTAAGAGAAAATAAGGAAGATTTAGCTCCTCTTGGGCAGATGGTTTTTATTAGCAAAAAAGACTCTCATGGTAACTCCAATTCACCTCAAAAAGAAGGGGACAAAAGACTAGTCTCAATGACAAAAAAAAAAAAGACAGTTGCAAAGAAGGAAGTTGGTAGTCCTTATTACCTATAAAGAAAAATGTATTTGAAAGTTGTAAAACACTTGGGAGTATTTTGTAAGTACTACACTATAAATATAAATTTTTTGTAATCTATATACTCAGATTCAATCAGATCTAGAGGATGAATTATAGTTTTATACTGGGCTGGGCTGTTCACCCACTGATTTTATACTGTCCTCTCTTAATATAATATCTCCTAATTTCGATTATAAAAGAAAACCTTTACTCTCTAGAGTGCCATATATACCTTTGTATATAAGACACTTAACTCAAACCATAAATTATATGATATTTAATATCAATTATAAAATATAAAATCTTTACAAACTGTTATATATAATTGCTTCAAATCAATCGATGTGTCAGCCTGCATTGCAAGGTGTATAGTCCTTGCAGTGTTGCATATTTCTGTGCAAAGTGTATAATCCTTGCAGTGTTGCTTCTGAATGCATATTCAAAACTGTGTGTCACACCGTTGATAATAGGCAATCAATAAACGCTTCATAATGTAACAACGATTATCAAATAAAGTTTCAAAACAATATTATATATCTGAAGCTATGTATTATTTTTCCTTCTAATGCCACTCTGCAAAGTGCATAATGCTCGCCTGGTTGAGCACCTCTAAGATACCTTTGAAGTTGTCATATTCTTATTCAACATGTACGAACTGTGTATAAATTTATTGCATTTCTCAGCATGACAGTGAATGGAGAAATGCTCTTGAAAAATAAACAGTAAGCAAACTTTCCCTAATTTGTTTTGTTTTTATTTTATTTTCTTTAATATTTACATTTTTTCTGTTATTATTTGAACAGCTTAACATCTTAAAAGAATAAATAAAAATATTAAAGTTTAATTTCACTTACAGACAAATCTCTCCCATGTTAGACAGAGATCTCTTTCATCTAAGCTGTAAAACCCTTGGCTTCCATGGAGGCAATCAGAGATTTTTTTGACCTAAAGTTTATTCCTTTAACTACGCTGGGCAGCTGCATTTCAGCTGGCAAACAACAACAACCTAGCACTGCAGTCTTAATAGCAATATAATCAAGGATATGCACGGTTACATTTGAGTATTCTTGTGTAAATCCTGAGATATATTACTATTGATTGTTTCACTGTTTATTGTTATTGTTTTCTTTTTAAAGTGGCCAAATAAATACAAGATATGCCTAATTCCATAACCCAAAACAAACAAACAAAAACCAGGGATGCTATTGGCCGTGTAGATTGGTGGAGGCTGTGTAGACAAAACAGGCAATTGAGGCGATGAGGTTCTGTGCAATACATTATCTTCCCATATAAATTGGCAGCGGTATTACACCCTCTTTTAGACCAAAGATGGGATTTTCTTACTGTTTTAGAAACTTGCCAGTGAGGAGGCAAAGAAATACAAGACATACCTAATTCGATAATCCAAAATACAAATATTAAAGCGTTTCCTATGGAGATATGGCATGGTATACAGCAAAAGGTTTTGAGAACAAGGGAAATGTCACCTGAACATGTGCTTACAAAGTATATTTATGGAGTGAAAGAGATACAAATATTAAAGCGTTTCCTATGGAGATATGGCATGGTATACAGCAAAAGGTTTTGAGAACAAGGGAAATGTCACCTGAACATGTGCTTACAAAGTATATTTATGGAGTGAAAGAGATACAAATATTAAAGCGTTTCCTATGGAGATATGGCATGGTATACAGCAAAAGGTTTTGAGAACAAGGGAAATGTCACCTGAACATGTGCTTACAAAGTATATTTATGGAGTGAAAGAGATGGGAGTTGTATATAATTGGGCCTGTTGTTTACAATAATCTACAATATATAAAAAATGCTAAACCTGCTTCATAATGACCCTTTTCATCATGAAACAGGTGAAGGAGTTTCATTAACAAAGAGTTGCATGGGACTGCTGCTTTTGATTTTGATTTCGGATTTTTTTATGTTTCTTGACAGTGGACTGTCTATATATTGTCACTAATGGCGGCCAATATCCACCCAGCATCGAATGCTGCCGCGGCGGGTAGGGTATTAACCGTAAGATTCGAAAG
>JZKD02S1999000.1:204221-216590 GCA_000966675.3 Picea glauca
TCGTGAGGGATTTACCTAGAGCCATGGGGGCACCTTGAGGTAGTGGTCGAACGTGTGGTTGCACCCAAAGATACTATATTAAATGGTATCATGACCCATGCACACATAAGTGGATCAAATCCCACTCCCATGTCCTTGAAATTTTAAGCCCAAGGGGGTTGGATCCAATGGTGGAAAGCAAGGAGTTTTTCACTGTTGGGAAAGGTTCAATTACCATGAGGGATTTACCTGGATCCATCGGAGCACCTTGAGGTAGTGGTCGAATGTGTGGTTGCACCTAGAGATACTATATAAAATGGTATCATGACCCATGCACACATAAGTGGATCAAAGCCCACCCCTATGTCCTCCAAATTTTGTAAACGACCTGCAGGGGTGTAGACCAATTGGCAAGTGCCGTGTAAATGGAAGGAAATATGTAAAAAGGAGGTCTCAAGTTTGATTCTCACCCCAATTTACTTGTGCCCCATGCTTGCGGGCTGTGTGGATGCACCTGGAGGTTATAGAGGTAGCAGGGAGGAATATACCCTGTGTCACGTGATGATCCGGATTTGGGAGCGGAACGAACTGATTAAAAAAATGAATACAATAAACACAAATATATGAAGAATAACACAGATATCTAGTGAACAATATCTTCTATTGAATAATGAAATAGGCTGAAACTGTAAAACTGCAGAACTGAAACACTTGCTTGAATTGTGGTAGCTATCTCTAAGGAGAGATTTGGATGCTACGCGCATCTGTCTGAGAAGAATGGATTACAATGAGGATCCATAGGAATTTTTGATATTACTCATGAATGCCAAAACCCTATACACCCAAAAACCTAATCCTAGAAGGTGAAACACCAAAATTCATGTGGGTCCCTATGGGTAAGTTGGTGTAAGTTGGTACCTCAACTTCCCAAGGTTGTAACTTTTGCATACAAACTCTATTTTAGGAGCATGGCATCCTGTTAGAAAGGTATTTCAAATAAATACACATTCCTCCGTCAAACTCTGACTCCTTCTACAGTTTAACTGTGGCGAGCCAAAAAAACAATGTTTAGGGGCCCAAAATGGCCTTGGAAGTACAACAAGATGTGTTGACATGAAAAAATATGAAATAAGCCAGTTGGATTAGGCGAGAGGCCACCAGTATCCACTTGGAGGATGTGTGGGGATTTAGACAGCCCCAGAAGTGTAGAACCCACAATTACAAAGAAGCACATAAGAACATGTTGAACAAAAATGGACAAGAGGAGGTAGTTAGAATAGGTGGGTGGTCACCAATATCCACCTGGATCAATCCTCCCCCCTTAGTAAGAAATGGTCTCCATTGCATTGAGTTCCCCCATCAGGTGAGGAATGTCTACTGGATTTGGCCTCGGGTGAGCCACTTACCTTGGTGTATGAGTTGCCCTGCCTTGACAACCCGATAAAGATGGATCCTCTGCTGGCGAGTGCCCTTGACCTGTGTTTCCACTATCTAATCAATGGAGGCTTGTTCCATGTAGTCAGGGTTGAGATCTGTTGGTGTCAACTATTCTTCAATCTCTGAGGTGTCCAATAATGGTGGAAAATATGGATGAAGGATGTCCACATTGAACACTGGATGCAGGCCAAGGAAGGGTGGAGTGTTGAGCTCAAAAGCATTGCTAACCACAACCTTGGTGATAGTGTAAGGACCATAAATAAGCGGGGAAATCTTCCGATGGGGCCCCATGAGATGCTCCTTCTGCAAATGTAACCAAACTTTGTTGCCAACCTGAAACTGGTGTGGTACCTTGTGTTGATCATGACACTTCTTGTACTTAGCATTGGATTATTGCAAAATCTCCTGGACCTGTTGGTGGATATGTTGAATCCTCTCAATGAATCTGGTGGCTTTGTCAATCGCATAATGATCATGGGAAGAGTTTGTCTGTGCGGTGGAAAGAGGAAGTGCAACATCAATGGGTCCCAAGGGTTGGAATCCCAGACCCACTTGAAATGGGATATGGTTGATGGATATATGGAGAGTCCTTTTGTAACTATGTTGAAAATAGTGGAGACTCTTGTACCATGTACATGGATTCTTAGTATTGTACATGCGTAGGATGTGCACAATCATTCGATTGACGACCTTTGTTTGGTCGTCAGTTTGGGGGTGGAAAGCAGTGGATTTTGTGAGCATGGTGTCCAACAAAGACCAGAGACTCGACCAAAATTTTCTAAGGAACTTGTTGTCCCGGTCGGAGATGATGGTCTATGGTATCCCAAAGTGGAACCACACTTGTTTGAAGAAGATCTTGGAAGTATCTACCACTATGATATTCTTCTTGCAGGTTGTGAGGATGGCCATCTCCGAAAACAGATCAACGACCACAAATACATGGTCATTTCCTTTCTTGGTGGATGACAAGACAGACATGTAATCCATTGAGATGGATTCCCAAGGCTTCGCGGGAATAGGAAGAGGGGTTTATAAGCCTTGCTTCTTAATGGTTGGCTTGGCAATGGAACTGACAGTGCAAGAACTAATATACTTGTTGATGTCCTGTCGAAGTTTTGGCCAATAAAAATGTTTATGAAGAATGACCACATTTTTCTCCACACCAAAATGTCCTGCTACCTGACTGTAGTGGGCTTCCCAAATCATCTTTGCACGCTCGCTTGTAGGAACACAGAGATGGCCTAGGTGGCATAAGAGTCTGTCTTGAATATGAAAATTGGTGACAGTTTCTCCTGTACCCAAGAGCTAATAGGTGGTGGTGAAGTTTAGATCTTGCTGATAAAGTTGGGGCCACTAAGATGCTTCATGTCCACAGGATTGAAGAACAGTGGTGAGTGTAGCCAAAGGAGGCTGACTGAGGCAGTTAGCGACACGATTGGAGATGCCTGTCTTATACTTGATTTTGAGATGGAACTGTTGTAGGTAGGTGGACCAATTTTGATGGAGGTCATTCTGCAATTCCCCCTATGTCTGTATGAACTACAAAGGCTTGTGATCGGTGTGTGTGATCGTCTCTTTTCCCATAATGTAATGTTTCCATTGACAACAGTCTTGTATAATGGAATACATTTCCTTGTCATAGGTGGGGTATTTCTAGATAGTGTCAGAGAGTGTCTCACTATGGTATGCCACCATATGCTCATGTTGAGTGAGAACTGTGACCACAACATAGTCAGATGCATCAGTCTCAATCTTGAACCATTGCTGCAGATCGGGAAAGGAGATTATCGGAGCTGAGCACAAGCGATGATTCAGATCATCGAATGATTTTTTCTACTCCTTCCCCCACATGAACTTGGCCCTACCACCACTCTTGGTCACCTAGCTAAGGGCCCATGCAATATGGGAGAATCCCAACATGATCCGTCGGTAGAAGTTGGATAGTCCCAAGAAGCTCTGAAATCTCGGTCAGTGTGGTCCGGGATGGCCAGTTAGGAATGACTTGGATCTTAGCTAGATTAACATGTATCCCATGCTCATCAACAATGTAGCCCAAGTATTGGATCTTGTTCATGCCAAAAGAGCATTTTTCCAAGTTGGCATATATCTTGTGTTGTCGCGGAGTGCTCAAAACCTATTGAATATGCCGCATGTGCTCCTCCCACGTCATGCTGAAGATGAAGATTTCATCCAAATATACCACCAAAAAGGAGTTGGTGAAGGGTATCAATACATCATCCATCAACCTCATGAAAACGACTGGTGCATTTGTTAAGTCAAAGGGAATGACTAGCCATTCAAAGAAGCCTTCTTTAGATTTGAAGGTTGTCTTCCATACATCAGTTGGTTCGATGGGAACATGGTGGTAGCCAGACTTTAGGTCAATCTTGCTGAAGAAATTTCCCCCCTTGAGTTGGTCAAGAAGGTCATCAATCATGGGAATGGGGTACTGGTTCCTGACTGTGATTTTGTTTAAGGCTCTGTAATCAATGCAAAGTCGCCACGTCCTATCCTTCTTCTGCACCATTACAATTGGGCTTCCGTAAGGAGAGGATATGGGTCTGATGTGCCCCTTTTGAAGAAACTCTTGGATCTGTTGCCTGATTTCGTCATTTTCCATCAGCGAGCGACGATATACTAGTCCATTAGGTAAAGGTGCACCGAGGGTTAGATCAATTGGATGCTTGACTTGGCAGTGTGTTGGTACCCCTATAGGTGAGGAGAATATTTATTTGTATTCTTCCACAATCCTGTCCACTTTATTTTGCTACAAAGATAGGCTCTGTGTAGAGGCCACAGATGTGGCAATGACCTTCTGCTTATTTTGAGCATGGATCACAAAGATGAAGAACTTCCCAGTCTGTGAGATGACCTTACTGCATTTCTTAGCAGAGATTAAAGAAATAGCAGTAGGCAGAACTACCTTTGGTATCCTGTACAATTGTCTACCCAAAGTAATAATAACACTACAGGGTCTAGAATCATACACAACATGACGCTTCCACAAATATGGTTGTCCTAAAAGAACATCACAAACTTCAAGGGGAGAAATATCACACAATACCTCATCTTTGAAAGGCTTGATGTCGTAAGGAAGACACCATTGTTGGCTGACACAGAGATCTCTTCCTTGGAGAAGCCATTCAATGGTGTAGGGTTGCGGGTGTGGTGTTGTTGGCAAGTCTAGCCACTTGACGACCTCTGCTAAAATTAGGTTCTTCTGACTACCGCTATCGACAATGGAATGAAGTGGATCCCCCTTTACCCACATCTACTAGTGAAAGAGGCGTTCCCCTTCCTCTGGTTCTTCTGGTTCACTTGGATGGACTTTGGTGGTAGCAATAGTGGCACCAGGTTTAACATTGATAATTCACTTCCCTCCTTCAGAATTTGATTCAGAATCATAATAAACCTCTGGCTTGGAAGCCTTCAGTTTGGCCATGAGGGACTGCTTGGAGCGACATTATTCGGTGTTGTAACAAGGGATTTTATGGTACTCACACCATTTTTCCATGTCCTTCGTCTTCTCATTGACCTTCTTGTGTTGTGACTTGGACTGGTTGTCCTAAGGGTGACCATCTCGACTGGGTCCCTTGCTGTGTAGTTTGGGGTTTCCTTTTTCCTGCTTCGACTGTGAGGGGTTTGCAGATCCAAACTCTCACCTTTTCTTCTTAAATTTCTTCTCGATCTTGATAGCATATATATAAGCCATGCCAATGAGGCGATGTCAAAAAAATCCATTTCTGTTTGAATGTATCTATGCAAACAACCATGGTATCTGAGCACCATATGATGCTCAAAGTCTTTGATACCCAATTTGGTGCATAGGGTATGGAAAATATTGGTGAAATATGGATATGTTTGGTCCCTTTCTTGACATAGGGTGGTCCATCTTGTGTATTGGTCCTCGTAGCTTCCAACATGGTAGTATTTTTCTTTAATGGCGTTGCAGAAGGAATCCCATGTAGGGGCCACCACAAAAATTATAGATTCCTCCATGGCCCTTTGCTTGGAGTAACTATCCCACCATTCTTTAACATGGGGAATGACTTTGAGGAGTGAAAAAGTGATATTTTCCCTATTAGAAAAATTGTGGACCGAAAAATACCCTTCGAGCATATTCAACCATTTATCTACAACATCTGCATCTATCAGTCCTTCAAATAATGGAATATCAAAATTTACNATGAACTTGGCTCTACCACCACCCTTGGTCACCTAGCTGAGGGCCCGTGAAATATGGGAGAATCCCAACATGATCCGTCGGTAGAAGTTGGATAGTCCCAAGAAGCTTTGAAATTTCGGTCAGTGTGGTCCGGGATGGCCAGTCAGGGATGACTTGGATCTTAGCTAGATTAACATGTATCCCATGCTCATCAACAATGTAGCCCAAGTATTGGATCTTGTTCATGCCAAAAGATCATTTTTCCAAGTTGGCATATAGCTTGTGTTGTCGTGGAGTGCTCAAAACCTATTGAATATGCCGCATGTGCTCCTCCCACGTCATGATGAAGATGAGGATTTCATCCAAATATACCACCAAAACGGAGTTGGTGAAGGGTATCAATACATCATCCATCAACCTCATGAAAGCGACTGGTGCATTTGTTAAGTCAAAGGGAATGACTAGCCATTCAAAGAGACCTTCTTTAGATTTGAAGGTTGTCATCCATACATCAGTTGGTTCGATGGGAACATGGTGGTAGCCAGACTTTAGGTCAATCTTGCTGAAGAAATTTCCCCCCTTGAGTTGGTCAAGAAGGTCATCAATCATGGGAATGGGGTATCGGTTCCTGACTGTGATTTTGTTTAAGTCTCTGTAATCAATGCAAAGTCGCCACGTCCTATCCTTCTTCTGCACCAGTACAATTGGGCTTCTGTAAGGAGAGGATCTGGGTTTGATGTGCCCTTTTTGAAGCAACTCTTGGATCTGTTGCCTGATTTCGTCATTTTCCATTAGCGAGCGATGATATACTAGTCCATTAGGTAGAGGTGCACCGGGGGTCAGATCAATTGGATGCTTGACTTGGTAGTGTGTTGGTACCCCTGTAGGTGAGGAGAATATTTATTTGTATTCTTCCACAATCCTATCCACTTTCTTTTGCTACAAAGAGAGGCTCTGTGTAGAGGCCACAGATGTGGCAACGACCTTCTGCTTATTTTGAGCATGGATCACAAAGATGAAGAACTTCCCAGTCTGTGAGATGACCTTACTGCATTTCTTAGCAGAGATTAAAGAAATAGCAGTAGGCAGAACTAACTTTGGTATCCTATACAATTGTCTACCCAAAGTAATAATAACACTACAGGGTCTAGAATCATACACAACATGACGCTTCCACAAATATGGTTGTCCTAAAAGAATGTCACAAAATTCAAGGGGAGAAATATCACACAATACCTCATCTTTGAAAGGCTTGATGTCGTAAGGAAGACGCCATTGTTGGCTGACACAAAGATCTCTTCCTTGGAGAAGCCATTCAATGGTGTAGGGTTGCGGGTGTGGTGTTGTTGGCAAGTGTAGCCGCTTGATGACCTCTACTAAAATTAGGTTCTTATGACTACCGCTATCGACAATGGAATGAAGTGGATCCCCCTTTATCCACATCTACGAGTGAAAGAGGCATTCCCCTTCCTCTGGTTCTTCTGGTTCACTTGGCTGGACTTTGGTGGTAGCAATAGTGGCACTAGGTTCAACATCGATAATTCACTTCCCTCCTTCAGAATTTGATTCAGAATCATAATCAACCTCTGGCTCGGAAGCCTTCAGTTTGGCCATGAGGGACTGCTTGGAGCGACATTATTCGGTGTTGTAACAAGGGATTTTATGGTACTGACACCATTTTTCCATGTCCTTCGTCTTCTCATTTCCCTTCTTGTGTCATGACTTGGACTGGTTGTCCTAAGGGTGACCATCTCGACTGGGTCCCTTGCTGTGTAGTTTGGGGTTGCCTTTTCCCTGCTTCGACTGTGAGGGGTTTGCAGATCCAAACTCTCACCTTTTCTTCTTAAATTTCTGCTCGATCTTGATAGCATATATATAAGCCATGCCAATGAGGCGATGTAAAAAAAATCCATTTCTGTTTGAATGTATCTATGCAAACAACCACGGTATCTGAGCACCATATGATGCTCAAAGTCTTTGATACCCAATTTGGTGCATAGGGTATGGAAAATATTGGTGAAATATGGATATGTTTGGTCCCTTTCTTGACATAGGGTGGTCCATCTTGTGTATTGGTCCTCGTAGCTTCCAACATGGTAGTATTTTTCTTTAATGGCGTTGCAGAAGGAATCCCATGTAGGGGCCACCACAAAAATTATAGATTCCTCCATGGCCCTTTGCTTGGAGTAACTATCCCACCATTCTTTAACATGGGGAATGACTTTGAGGAGTGAAAAAGTGATATTTTCCCTATTAGAAAAATTGTGGACCGAAAAATACCCTTCGAGCATATTCAACCATTTATCTACAACATCTGCATCTATCAGTCCTTCAAATAATGGAATATCAAAATTTACTTGTACCTTGAAGGGGATTGCATGGCTGCTTAATGAAGATGCTTCTCCTGTGGGAAGTCGTCGAAGGATCTGCGTGAAGTTGTCCATCATTTCCTTCCTTTATCGCACGAGGGCTTCCTCGAGAAAAAATTTAATATGATCTCCTGCTCCATCATATTTCTTTTCATCCCCCATGGGTTTTTGTCAAGCTCAGAATGATCGATCTTTTAATGGCTCGATTGGTTCGATTCCCAACTTCTTATACCCAGATCTTGTCGGGGACGTGCATGAAGAAAATAAATGAAGAGCAGATCGCTCTGATACCACTGATCCGGATTTAGGAGCAGAATGAATTAATTAATAGACTGAATACAATAAACACAAAGATATGAAGAATAACACAGATATCCAGTGAACAATATCTTCTATTGAATAATGAGATAGGATGAAACTGTAAAACTATAGAACTAAAACACTTGCTCGAATGGTGGTGGTTATCTCTGAGAAGGCATGTGGCTTCTACGCGCATCCGTCTGAGGAAAATGGATTACAATGAGGCTCCATAGGCCTTTTTTATATTACTCATGAATTCCAAAACCCTAGACATCCAAAAACCTAACCCTAGAAGGTGAAACACTAAAATTCATGTGGGCCCCTATGGGTAAGTTGGTGTAATTTGGTACCTCAACTTCCCGGGATCGTAACTTTTGCATATGACCTCAGTTTTAGGTTCATGACAACCCATTGGAAAGGTCTTTCAGAGAGATATACATTACGCCGTCAAAATTTGACTTTGACTACAATTTGACTGTGGTGAGCCAAAAAAACAACGTTTAGGGCCCCAAAACGACCCTGGAAGTACAACAAGATGTGTTGACATGAAAACATACAAAATAAGCCAGTTGGATTAGGCGAGAGGCCACCAATATCTACCTGGAGGATGTGTGGGGCTTCAGAAAGCCCCAGAAGTGTAGAGCCCACAATTACAAAGAAGTACAAAAGAACATGCTGAACAAAAATGGACAAGAGGAGCCAGATGGAATAGGTGGGTGGCCACCAATATCCACCTGGATCAGCATGCTTCCTAAAGATCATGACTTCAAACATCTCAAACATAGAATGGAGTCCCTTAAGGAGAAGAATAATTTGATAATGGATATGGTTCGGTGGTTGGTCAAAACCATGGTGGATCCTTTTCGTTGCCTTCAGGAGGTCGAATGCACACTCGTTCTTCTCTACCATGTATTCCATGGATAACTCTGGGCTGTGGTCTCCCCATGTCCCCCCCTTCTAATGGTTAATTTGAGTTCATAATTTTATAGTCAGGTATTGTATGAGGATGCTCTAGCTCACACATTTAGATTTATTTGTTTTGAATATCTAGTTATCCGGGTACACAAATTGGTAATATATTTTTCACTCTAAAACTATTCAGATGTTATGACTATCTCTAAATCTTGGTATGGTTTCCCTTCATGGGTAGGCCCTCTGTTCTGTTTTTTTTGGTTTGGTTTGTTAGCCTGGTTGTCCTTTTGGACCTAGTTTGTTAGAAAACATTTTTGTACATATTACTATTAATATATGAATATAAAATCTTACAAAAGAAAAATGATTAAAAATAGTAATTGATTAAGAATAATTATTATTATAATAAATTATTAATCATAATCTTAGTTGAGTGTGTTCATTGGGTGATTTATTTTGATTCATTTAAATTCACAAAATAACAATATGAAACCACTATGTTATATATATGTATTAAATGAAGCACTAAGAGTACAATCAAGACTTGACATCACTACACTCTCAATTCTACTTGATGGCCCGCATTTACTTCACCACATCATCCTCTTCTTGATTTGAATGATGCCAACATAATCAAGTTTCCCTTCTATTGGGTTTGTATCCTTGGAACTTGCATGACTTGTTTAATTTAATGCAACAATACTCCACAATTACAAATTTGTTTTCCATGATCCACACTCTACACTCTAAAATGAGGACCATATGCGTGCCTCTCATGATATGTCCATACCTTTATGTTTGGACAAATTTGCATAATGATATCAACAATTATTCCTAAACTTGTAACACTATACAAACTATCATATTGTCAAAAGAGAATATCTTCATAGGCTACCAAAGGGAGAAATAGAAGCCCCTCATGGTGGAAATATTTGAAGTTGGACCACCATAAGGTAGAAATATTAAGACTTCTAACAAAGAGGCCAATATTAAGAGGAGATTTGACCATTTTTATTGTTCTATCTCCACATAAAGGTGACAAAGACATTGATATGGTTATGATTTCATAAGCAACATTACTTCCATTACTTTTATTGTCAACAGACTCTTCTAGGAAAGGAAAGAGGAGGCAAGAGTTAGATTATTCCATTAGAAAAGGGAGCCCAATCCTATATTATCATTAGTTGCAACAAAGAAAGGGATGGTGTTAGATACTCCAATTGTGCCCAAATGCAAGAGAAAACACATGACAAAAGGAATAAATGAGGGATTATCATCTTAAACCAAGAGTTGTTTAAGCTTGTGAATGTTTTTGAAGCGCTCTACAACCTAGTTATAATAATAAAGTAGGCTCGATAAAAAAAAAAATATTTATAAAAATAAAGTCGGCTTAATAAAACTAAACAAAAATTAATGTGTATAAGTGCAACATCTCATGACTTTTTTCCTGAATATATTTGATCCCCCTAGATCCTTGATAGATTGGGGTTAAGATGGATCTATGTTGGTTTATCCTAATAGGAGGAAGCAACCTCACAAATAATATCTTTAGAAAATTTCAAGATTAGAATATTTATATCTCAATTAAGAGTTGAAGCTATAAACAAGTTAATTGTGAATATAAATATTTATAAGGCAATATAATTATTTGAAGTTTTATTTATAAAATAGGTAAATTATATTCTTTAAAAAGAAAAGGTCATTTTATAAAATTGGTGTATGGGACCCCTTGTTTGTGGGACCATGGACCCTCTCCACATGTGTCCTATAAAAAGGAAATAAGAATGTCATTTTAATAATACCACTTTATTTTTTTATAATAATAATAATCTATTTTTAAGGTCACTGTGAAGGGAGACACCAAATTGGTGTATGAGACACTCCCCCCAACGATAAATTGGGGGTATCCAATTTATTAAGGTGTAATTATTTCATTATTATTATTATTAAGACAACTTTATTTTATTATTATAATAATAATAATCTATTTTTAAGGTCACTGTCACCAAATTGGTGTATGAGACCCCAACCATTGACAAAGTCTATTGATTATTCAAGCCTATCACACTAATGCCTCAACATGTCCCCCATACTAGGCTATAGAACACCTCGTTACTCTAGATGCAATAAATTGGATTATTGAGATTAGTGATGAAGAAACCTTGTACATTCTCATTCCCCAATAAGCAGTATGAGGGAAATGTGTAAAATTTGACCCAATTTTTTTATTTAAAATAAATTTAAAAAATAACAAACCATATCAAGCTTTGTGCATTCCAAGAAGTATGAGGAAGATGTGTAAAGTCAAAGGGCCGTTGTGACAGGTGGCATACATTGTTCCCATTTATCATTTAAAATAAATTTAAAAAATAACAAACCATATCATATGCATATCAAGCATTTATATAATAATAATAATTTATTTTTAAGGTCACCACCAAGCCACACATCAAATTGGTGTTTGAGATCTTCTTGTTTGTGGGACAAGAGACCCCCTTCTCATAACGATTTAACAGCTAAAATCTATCTAACCTAGATATACATACTCTACCCCTTCTCAATTTCTTCAGAATCTTTACTTAAGATTAAAAAATCCATCTTTAGTGAAGATTTTCCAATTCTACTGTTGCTAATTACAAGCTTTATAAAAGGGAGAAAAACAGCTTTCTAAAAAGGAGAAAAACGAGAAGATTGGAGATTTGATAACATCTATTGCAAAGATATATCCATGTATGTTTCTATAATTTGTATCGCATAGATATATCCATGTAGGTTTGTATAATTGGTATTCTCCCATATTAATAACCCCATGTATGTTTCTACAATGGTATTCTTGCAGGTTCTCCCAGGAAAAAGAAAGATAATAACGCTCACAACATAGAAGCTTCCTTAGAAAGACCATTACAGGTTTCTTCCCAATAGAGAGAAAGACTGTTACGGAGAACAACAACCTCTACACTCCGAGGTATGTAGCATAAAATGTTCTACTTTTCTATCAACTCATGTATGGCTTGATGTCCTCTATATTTGCTTGTACGCCTTTCGAATGAAAAAATTTCATCCAAATGGATTTTTGGTATATATATAGCCATGCCACGGTTGCTTCCGTTCCGGCGGTGTGACATTAAGGGAAACAATGATCACAGAGCTGCAGCTCAGTAGTGACGGCGAACAGTATGTACCCTGTTACGCTGCGGCGGGTGGTGT
>JZKD02S1999000.1:241643-263872 GCA_000966675.3 Picea glauca
GGGGGGAAGGTGGTTTTCGGAGCCCCTGAGGTGGTAAATGGTATTGGAGGGGGGATCTGATTTCACCACATGATGACACCCATCTTGTGGTAAACCACCTACTCGGACCCCCCTGGTGGTGATGTGACATGACGGGGGTGTCCGAGTTGTACGAAAAAATCGTGGGTTGTACACTTAGGATTGTTTAATTTTGTGTTTATTTTGTTTCATTTTATTATTGTTTGTTTTATGTTTTATTTTAATATTTGTTTAATTATTATTATTATTATGTTTTTTTAGTTTTCTTTTATTATGTTTATTTTTTTATAATGTTTTAATTAATTTAAATTTCAAATTATTTTTTATTTGTTTTATTAAATGGTTTTATTTTAATTAATGTTTAATGTTGTTTTATTTTTTAATTAATGTTAATTCTAATAAACTAACCTAAATAATAACTTAATCAAACTAACTTAATTACTAATTATTAATTAATTTAATCATTAATTTATTATTTACAAAACTAACCTAGTTTATTAATCTAACTACACTGATTTAATTAATATTTTTATCCTAAGTTTGTTTATGCAGGGATGAGTGGCGGGCGAGATGTAGCCAATGGGACAAATGGACAAGGGAGTGAGTGGCACATATATGGATGAAGGATGCAGCGGGGTGATGACGGATCAGGCAAAATGGATGGAGGGGGAAATGGAATCAACCAAGCCCAGGAAGCCATATATCTTCATCACGGGAGCAACGCCAAATAAGTAGATGAAGAATCAAGTTACCTATGATTATAGGACCCCAATACTAGGTAAAATAAATCATACAACATTGCACTTCGAACCTCTATCAATGTTGATTTTTCTATATGAGAATATATTGTATTCGATATATTATTACAATGATGAGTGTTCCATATATAGAGAACATATGGTGACCATCCATGAAAAGATATGTCCCTTGGATAATCAATAACTATTTATTATTATCATTTACTTATTATATATATTATTAAAAATCAATAATTATATTATTAATTATTAATATAAGATAATGTCTTCCCAATGATGTCCAAACATCAACACTCCTTCTCAATGAGGGAGACATTCTGAATCATGCCAAGCTTGTCTTTGAAATATACAAACTTCTTCCTAGACTCATGAAACTTACATTTTATTCTTGGGAGATGTCTCCCTCCTACCTGAATCGAGGGGAAAATCCCCTTGCGACTCTCCCTCTAAGGCAACTGAATGTCTTTGAGATCAGGCTCACTCTGGGTACACATGTGATAGCACCTAGCATCTTGAGTCTTTATCATTCCTTGTCAAATCACCATGACTAGGACAAATATCACACCAACTTCATTCACCACAAATACACCCCTATGAGTGAATGTCAGCCCAATGCTAACTGAAACATGGAAATGACCTCAAGCACCTCGATTCCATATTATTCCTTGTCATGATCAAGGAAGGACTACGCCTGGGCCCATTTACCACAAGTACACCTTTGTGATAAATGTATCCTATCTCCCTTGGTCTGTAGCCCAATCTAGGAGAAGGTTTGCCCAATGTTGAAACATTAACACTCCTTCTTTGCTAGGGAGGTATCTTTCCATAGTAGTACAAAAATATTGTCTAGTGGTACACAACCACTGCTAGTAGAACACAACTACTGTCTAGTGACACACAATCACTTCTAGTGGTACACAACCACTATAGTAGTACACAACTAATGTCCAAAGACACACAGTCTCCACCAATGGTACAAAACCACCTTAGTAGCAAAATGTTTGTCACACATGACACTCCCAGGTGGACTTCTAGAGGCTACTCCCTCTGGAAACACTAGGGTCAACTCCCCATAGTGTGTGAAATCAAGGTCAACTCCCTTGACATGTCCTCATGTGCTCTCCACAAGGTGTTGGATATGTGTTATATTCTTTGCACAACTAGAACTAGATTCTACATTGTGTCGAGCATGTAAGGGGCTAAGCAGGGGGGGTAAGAAACCTTCTCTAACACATCTCAAGGTATTTGGTTGTGAGGCCCATGTTCACATTCCAAAGGAAAACATGAGTAAGCTAGATAAGAAGGTTGTAAAGTGTATCTTTATTGGGTATAAAGATGGTCTCAAAAGTTATAATCTTTGGAACCCATAAAATAAGAAGGTTGTGTATAGCTGGGATGTGGTATTTAGAGAAATGAAGGATGTTGTCAAACAAGAAGTCCTACAAAGTAAGGAAGAACTAGAGAAAATAGAATTTGAGCCAAAGGATGATGAATCAAACAGAAGAGTAAGAATCATATGAAGAAGATCCCCATACTCCAAAATTGAGGATATCGATGTAGGAAAAAAGGCTATCGGGAAGGTATACTCCATATGATTTATGTTCAAAATTTTCTTTATCTATTACTGATGATGATCCTAGAAATTTTAGGGAGGAAGTGGATTTAGAGGATGGAAAACACTAGAAAAGGGCCATGGTTGAATAAATGACAACCTTGGATAAGAATGAAGCTTGGGATCTAGTGGAGTTTCCAACTGGAAGAAATCCCATAGGAAACAAATGGGTATTTAAAAAGAAGCTAAATGCAGAAGGAAAATGGAGAAATACAAAGCTCGGTTAGTAGCAAAGGGTTATTCACAGGTTGAGGGAATTGATTTTGGTGAGATTGTTTCTCCTGTTTCTAGGTTAACTTCTATTAGTTTTTTGTTATATGTTGTTGCTGCATTTTATTTTGAATTATAATAGATGGATGTGAGGAAATCATTCCTACATGGGGATCTGGAAGAAGAAATATATATGAAGCATCCAGAAGGATTTGTTGTGAAGGGAAAGAAGGAGCTGGTATGCAAGCTGAAAAAATCCCTGTATGGTTTAAAATAATCACCAAGGATGTGGTATAAAAAATTGATACTTGTATGTAGGGACTTGGCTTCACAAGAAGTAAAGAGGATCATTGTGTGTATTTTAAATTAATTGGTGATCATTTGATTTATTTTCTCTTGTATGCTGATGACATGTTGCTGATAGGAAACACCAAGGAGATTATCCAAGATGTAAAAACTCAGTTGTTCTCTAAATTTGACATGAAGGATCTTGGTGCTGCAAATTTCATTTTTGGCATGGAAATTAAAAGAGATCAAAAAAATAGGAAACTATGGTTAAATCAGAGAAAATATGTGGAGACAATATTGTAGAGGTTTAATATGCAATAATGTAAACCGGTCAGGGTCCCTATTCCTATAAGTGTAAAGTTATATGCGGATCAATGTCCTAAGACACAGGAAGAGGAGGAGGACATGTCTCATGTTTCATATGAAAGTGAATTTGTTAGTTTGATGCATGCAATGGTTTTTACTAGAACATACATTGCACATGCAGTGAGAGTTTTGAGTAGGTATATGTCAAAACCAAGGAAGGAGCATTGGACAACAATAGAGGGAGTTTTAGGTATTTGCATGGCACTACTATTTATGGATTGTGCTACCAAGGAAGACCATGTTTGGATAGAGTGTTGGACATAAACAAATTTGTAGATGTAGACTGGCCTGAAGATCTGGATCGTAGAAGATATACAAGAGGGTATGTGTTTAACCTATTTGGAGGAGCAATCAATTAGATGAGAAAAAGACAGTTTGTAGTGTCACTTTCAACTACAGAAGCTGAATACACGGAAGCCACTCATGCAAGCAAGGAAGAAATATGGTTAAAAAGATTGTGTTTAGGTATTGGGTTGGTACAACAAGCTCTAAGGATATAATGTGACAATTAGAGTGCAATTTTTATGGTGAAGAACCCAAATTATCATTCAAAGACAAAGCATATTGATGTTCAATATCATTTTGTGAGGGACATGGTTGAAGAAAATAAGGTGTTGTTGATGAAGGTGGATACTTTGAAGAATGTTGCAGATTCATTAATAAAATCAATGAGCACTGAGAAATTCTCTTGGTGTAGAGGATCTATGGGCATTGCTTCCTTGAATGGTCTAGAACTAGTATCTACATTGCATCAAGCAAGCAGAGGGTTAGGGTACCGCACCCCCAATTTTTTGTCCTCGGTTTTCATGTCCATTTTTTGGGTGGTTCTTGGTTTTCATGTCCATTTATGGGCGGTTTTTCAACACGTGGTTTTTCTCTGATGGTTTTCTATTTTTTGTTAAGGAATTATGGTTGTTGACTAATCCGACCACTGGATTAGGGTTTTGGATGTCACTGGATCCTATATGTATATTGTATTGTAAATAATGTATGAGAGAATGAATATAGAATATGTTGGTTTTCCCAGTTTGGGTTTCCAGGGGAAAAAACTCTGTGTAACGTGTGTATTTTACATTGTATCTTTTCTGTTCTTTTATTGAAAATATGTTTGTAGTAAAATATTGTACAGGGTTCAAATCTACACAAGGGACGTGTCCTCATGTGATATCCACAAGGGACATTGGGCTATAATCCCAAACCCACTGATCCCTTCTCAGATAAGTGTCCTCACAAATCAAATCAACTCAATCACAGAGGAGTACGATCTAGAGAATGTCTGTCACACATGGCACTTCCATGTGGAATTCTAGAGGTTACTCCCTCTAGAAACACTAGGGTAAACTCTCCATAGTGTGTGATGTCAAGGTTAACTCCCTTGACGTGTCCTCATGTGATATCCACAAGTGACATTGGGATATAAGCCAAAAACCACTTATCCCTTCTCGGATAAGTGTCCTCACAAATCAACTCAAATCGATCACAGAGGAGTACAATATGGAGAATGTCTCAGGAAGCTGCAAACATCAACACTCCCTCTCAGTGAGGGAGGAATTATCTACCATGCCAAGTATGTCACAGAAGTACTCGAACTTCATCCTGGTAAGCATTTTGGTAAGAACATCATCAACATGAACATATGTAGGAAGGTACTGCACCAATACTTCCTTCCTCTACACCATGTATCGGATGAAATCATGCGAGAATCCTATGAAGCCTCAATTCTTCCATGACTCGCGTCACTGACTGCAATATATTTTTCCTCTGTAGTACTGAGTGATATAGAATTCTATTTCCATGAATCCTGACTGATCTCAAGCTGAAGCAACACCCTCTGGTGCCCTTTCTATCAACTGCATTTTCTGCCTAGTCATAACTGTATATCTCTGTAGCCTCTCTTCATCTCTTTATACATATCCAACTGTACCACACTAGTACACTCTCTGTTGTAACTTAGTTTGCTCAAATCATGAGCTAGATCAGGGTGCGTATTGCAAATCACTATCTGGATCTTTCCTTGAGAGTAGGTCCTCCACTCCCTCTGTATCTACTCCTTCTAGGATTTTTCAATTGTTCCCTATGGGAATATATAACTACTAAACACTGAGACTAAGATTAGATTCTTTACCCTGTCAGTAGTCTCCCTCCTCTGGGGCTTCTAACTGTGGAATTATCTCCTCTACTCTCTCTCTACAATTTCTTCCTCTACATCTGCTCTATCTGGAACTAAGAGTGGATCAATAACTTATCCCTCTGGAGCTGGAGGTGACACCTCCTCTGTATTTTCTCCATATGATACTGAAGATAGATCTTCCTCCTTCTTTGGAGGTAACTCAATCTTTTCTCCCTCTGAATGTAGTATCGCCTCCCTCTCTTGGAGTTCCTCTACATACACTAGAACGGTTTCCATGCTTTATCCCTCAACATCTCATGGCTCGAATCATGTATCGAGATTTCTATAACTACTCTCTCTCTGTCTCATACTGTATCTTCCTCCATCACAGGGTCCATCACCATAGCTTGCGTTCATGGTTACTGGAATTGTCTATGCTATTTGGCATGGTCTTGTCCTGGGAGGTATATTGATCCTAGAGACTACTTATCTCTGAGCATGGTTTTTTCTGATGTCACTCCATGACATCATGTTTTGAAGGTATTTTCCTCCATGTCTGATTCTTTGCATGAGCTAAATGACTACCCTTGAGTCTTGACTTCAAAATAGATTATTCTACCTGCCATGTGATCTCACTGTCCACTAACCAGGTCCCCCTTTTGGGGATTGTACCAAAAAGAGAGAAGATCAAGGGGACTGATATTATTTTCTCTTTCATTTCTTGAAAACTAGAAATATTGATGACATTCATAACCTTATTGAGCACCCGTACTAGGGAAAGTGCCTCAAATACAATAAGACATCTTCTGGGATCTCGTACTAGGGAAAATGGTCCTTCAAAGAATTAAGGGTTCATGTATTAGGAATAATGACCCTTGCTTCTAGTTGTCTTGTTGCCCAATGTCTACTACATTCACTACTATCATGAGAAACTGAATTCATCGATAGTCATACTGAATTCACCAAATGAATCTGCAAGGAGATTTCGAAGCCATATTGCTTCACGAACTGCCACACTAGTTGCTATGTACTCTACCTATTTTGTAATGAGTGCTATGGAATTATGCTTCATGGTAAGCCAGTAAATCATAGCATAACGAAAGATAAAGGAACAACCTGAAGTTCTCTTTCTATCCAATGCACTCCCTGTCGAGTTAGAGTTTGTATAACCATGCAACATTACTTCTCCATTTTAGAAGTATCTGATTCCATACCCAAATATACCATGTAGGTACCTCAACACATGTTTTTCAGAAACCTAGTGTAATTGCCTTGGTTCACTCATGAACTGACTCAAGGCACTGACATAAAAACATGTATTTGGCCTAGTGTTCACTAGGTACATCAGGGACCCAACTAGCTATCTATACATTGTAGTGTCCACCATATTTGATTATGAATCTGCCTCATTCAACTTCTTCAAATTTGATACCATGGGAGTAGGCCATGGAATTTCATTCCATAATCCCAAACTTCTTCAGGATCTCTAATGCATACCTTCCTTTTGAAAGGAAAATCTCATCAAATATTTGCCACACTTCTAACCCCAAATAATAGTGCATGAGGCCAAGATCCTTCATGTCAAATTCAAAGGCTAGCTCCCTCTTACATTTTCTGGCCTTCATCATTACTCTTCATGGACATATTTGCAACACACAGCCGCCATATATGTGCAACCACACCTTTAGCTATCCAAACGACAATAAATTTGAGAGAAATATGAATACAATTTTGAATACTCTTGTTAAAATCATGTTCAAAACTGGGTATAACACTTCTTTGTATGGAGAAATTCCTGACCAAATATATGGCCTCCTCCAATGTAGTGTAAACACAATAGAACAACAATGCTTCAACTATTCACAAAGATTGCTACCTACGTTATGAAAATGGTAATTTCATCTGTCAACTGGATTATTTTGTAAAATATCGTTACAATCCACATAATGTCTCTAGCCCCAGTGTCTTTCTCACAACTCTCAATTTGTAAAGCAACATCTAGATCTAGATATGCTTCCGAAACAACTGTAGACTCATTGTCTCGAAATATTTATGGTCTGGTCCAATGTTGGAAAGATATATATTCTAACGTCTACCGAAATTTTTTGTCATTTGTCATTAATAATATAGTCACATATTATCTTGGAAGTCAAGGAGTTGAGTGTTTCCTTCGAAGATGTGAAGTTCGTTATGAAATATAAAGTTTCTTTTATTCAACTGCGCCTCCACCCTCCCTGTTGCAAGCACCAACACCGAATAATATTACACCATCGAATGATAATAATAATAATATGAGCATGAACTAGTCACCCAAGCCTTCAAACAAAATGCCTATAATTATAGATCTTGCGACTAGCTTGATTATCGTGTTATTCAGGTGATTGATCACAAGTTAGAGGATATTAAAATATGCCATATTTCAAAGGAAATACCTGTTGATTTTTTAAAGTTGATAAAAATTCCACGTCAATAATTGAAGGAATATTATTTCGTGTATCAAAACATAAGCTAGCTCTCTCATTTTCTTGGGCCCTCTTGTGAGGGAGTCAAGCCTAGTCTCGCTTTGATACCATGTAGATTTTTCTATATGAGAATATATTGTATTCGATATATTATTACAATGATGACTGTTCCATATATAGAGAACATATGGTGATCATACATGAAAGAATGTGTCCCTTGGATAATCAATAACTATTTATTATTATCATTTACTTATTATATATATTATTAATAATAAATAATTATATTATTAATTATTAATCTAAGAGAATGTATTCCTGATTTTGTCCAAACATCAATAGTCAAGTGTGCAATGCTCTATCCTGATGAAGACTCTATCTTTTCATCCTATTTTCCACATGAAGTTATATCATCCATGCTAAAGCACCGAAGTTGCACCCATCACAACTCACTATGAAAAGTCACCAAAAGTCCATCCACAGGGTTGGAAACCTGCTAGAAAACATACTTTTGTGATATTGTCTCTCCACCAATCCATGAAAATAATGTAGGAGCATCGCTCCACCTCAGTAAATGCATCAGTACGCCATCACACAAACATACAATTGAGAAAGGGAGAGGCAGTAAACCTCCCATTTTTTTTTAAATTTGAAATAATCCTATACAGATTTTTGTGTTGTAAGGATGATAAATGCTAGGCCATGACTTTGTACAGTTAGTGGTTGGATTCCCTTAAAGGGTTGCTTGTAGAAGGCCCATATCATAGTCAGGTCTGGGTAAACATTTATAAGACTTCAATGTAATAGATGAGGTTAGGTGAGAGAGGACGAGCTCGCAGAGCCCCTCTTTTGTAAGGAGATCTTGTATCATATTTCAATAGGCAAAGAATGACATAGAGGTCTAGGTAGAGAGGCCTTAGGAGGAAAATTAGTTATGAGAGAGAGAGATTGAGAAAAATGGGACTTTGTTACAATCTAGTTTTTGTAAACATCTGTATAGACACACAAAGATAATAGAAAAGAAATTTTTCCTGCACATCGTGTGTTTATGTGTTTCATGAATGAATGTTGTAGATATATGATAAGATTTAATTACAGTAGAAATATAGGTTTCTTTTATCTTCATTGAGTTTTATAATATCGTTCTGGATTCATTAGGCTGTGCAAGGAGTGCACAACAAAACAATCGAGGTTCTGTAGCTAGCGCAAGGAGTGCGTATCTAAACTCTGCGGAGTCAGAGAAGAACATGCCAGGAGGGTGCACTAGAGCGATCATAAGCTCAAGAGGAACCTCAAGGTTACTGAATACCTTAGAGGTAAGACTGTGCGGAAGAAGCACAGAGAACCAGAGTTGCTGAGGAATCTGTAGAGCTTTGCCAGGTGGGAATTGAGCCAGTGCAAGTGTGCACAAAAGAACTTTGGTTTGAGTTCAACAAGAAACATAGTTGTTGAATACTTTGTGAGGAAAATATCTGCAAGGTGTGCATCGAGCAAGGAGAATGCCAGGAGGGAGAGAAGAATTTATTTTAAATAAATCCTTCGGATTCTGATTTTGACGAAATCCCGAGAACAAAAGGTGTGCGTGGGAGATAAAAATCCTTTCAATAATAGGATCTCAGAAGAGATAACACTTTTCACAAGTGTTGACGAGATCCCAGAGGCAGATTCGTCGAGAGAAAAAAGGTTGAGAAGCTTTGAAAGAGGACAAATCTTCCAAGGTAGAGAGATATCAGAATCTTAGGAGGAAGAACGACCGTGATCGTCAGATCAGAGGGAAGAATATCGACAGTTGTCGGATCAAAGGGAAGTGCACGAACCTTATCACTTCAAGAATAGAGGAGAGAGAAGCTATCGGAGTTGAAACTTGAGATTTCCGGAGTTCAGAACCTCGGAATAGAATCTGAACCTCCAATCAGTGAGATATATCTAAGTCATCAGATCACTGGAACTGAACACCAAGCACCATATCACTAGGAGGAATCACATTCGTTGGTTTCCGTAAGCTCAGGAGGAATCACAACCGTTGGTTGTTGTAAGCTCAGGAGGGAGAGTGGTTTGAAGCTTGAGATTCCCGAAGTCCAGAGTCCCAGAATGTTGAGGTGGAATATCAGTCATTCGATGGATCAAGTGTGAGCCATCAAATATCACGGCGCACAAGGAGTCAAGTTTGAGACTTGAAATTTTCGAAGCATGAAGAGCTAGAGAGTTGGAGTCTATCAGGACCATTGAAGCAAAGAGGGTACGTGTTAGCAGTTCGGAGGATCTGGAGGAAGGTGAAAGTTGAGACTTGAAACACGTGAAGCACAGAGATCCGAAGAGCCGTGATTCGTTGATATGTGAGGGGACACTTGTCAATAGGTCTCATACTTCAGGGAAAAGATGAAGTGAATATCCAGTTTGAGAAGTGGATATCGTAAAACGCAAAGTCTCGAAATCATCGGAACCATCCATCATCCAAGGATAGGTTGCAGCAGATCAACATTTTGCTAACTTGTGACTTAGGGGAGTCAAAGGGAAAACTTGAGAGAATTCGTGAAACACGAACTCACGAAAAGATCCCAGTTGTTGATCGAGGAAAGATCTAGAATGTTGATTGTCCAGGGAGAATTTTGGGGTTTCGGGGATCAGAAGATCCGAGGAGAGAATTATTTTTACTTCGTGAAACGGGAAGTCTCGAAATAATCAAATCCGTCCATCGAAAGGGAGGTGTGGCAAGAGATTGGTGTTTCGCTGACTCGCACATCAGAGAAGTCAAAGGGGAGAATCATGGGAACTTGCGAGACCCGAGTTCATGATTTGATAGGGGTTGTTATATCTTAGAGGATCTGAGCCGTTGATTTGTTCTCCGAAATATCAACATTTCAAAAGTCGATAGCATGGAGGAAGTTGTAACTCAGAGGTCGCAAATCGTGAAATCTCGACGAGATCTGGACCATTATATCCAAAGGAGCATGAACCGTTAGATTTGGACGCTTCGAAATATCGAAATTTTGAAATTCGGGGATATGAAGGAAGTTGTGAATTGGAATTCATAGGTCACAAAATCCTAATTCACGAAAGGAGAATATGGACCATTGGATCCAGAGGGGGGACTTGGAAGTCATAGAACCCCGAAGGGGAGGGGGGTTGCATAAAAAAACTCCCAAACTACCACACCACTGAGCTGAAATAGTACACAACTCCTCGTCTAAATGGTATGGTACATGTCTCAAACTAGATACCATCCAACCTGCTACTACCTGCAATAGTCACTGTAGCTCCCTCTCAGCGCTAGCTCATGTGTAGATAATGCAGATCCAACTTCCCCTCTCAGAACTAAAGCTCTGGTACCATGATATATTTTGATCGCACCTCAGGTATGGTCTATGTATTTGACAATTATAAACAAATTTTACTATTTGAAATGTAATCATAAACACACTGACATTCTTAACTACTTAGCAAAATGAAAAATATATCAAAAATTGAATCACACAGGTACACAGTAATTTAATGCCAAATCACTTGTTCTTAAAACCATAACAAGGCTAAAAAAAACTAGGCTCCCATACTATGTACAATGACCCTAATTCTTACACAAAGGATATTCCTAAAAACACTTACAAATACTACCCTCCTTGGTTTCCTTTCCAATGGTCATGTCCTGAGGCTAAGGGTTAGGGCATCCCTTCCCCCCTCAAACACTCCACTACCTTTGCAACTCCTTGCCAATATTTTATGAGACCTTCCATCCCTTCTTTGTTGTCCAAGATACCAAATTTCCCAACCCTTAAAGGATTCCACAATGTTGTTTTTACCCTAGTTGTAATAATTCTCACTTTGCCTCAAGATGGCTCCAAAAAATTGTTGATTGTGTTAGCCCTCAAGCTGCCTTGATTCCTGTTGTTACTGTTATCGTTTTGGTTGTCATATCATCCCTAAATGGTTTTGAAAAACTCTATTTCTAACTGGCTATAACAAACCTCATTGGATGCCCAAGCTGCCCCTAAATACTGCTATCACAACACTAAAATTCTGTTGACTATTACTGCTGCAACACCCTCTTTTCTCATTGTTGTTGTAGCCCCAAACTTAGCCCAACATACCTGTAACTATTCTCAACATTGTGGTTTCTCTCCCTTAGTAGATTGAAAATCCATAATACCATTCCACCTGTCCAAGATCAAGCTAATCCCTTCTCTTACTAGTCTAAGCCACCTAGGACTGTCTCAAGACCCAACAACTACCTCTCCTAGGTTGGTTGAGTCCTCCACATGCCTATAGCTTCGTACACCAGCATGAAAAGACCTCTAAAACATAGTGGAATCCTTGTTCTAGCAGGTCGAGCCTCTCCTAGGTTGAGACCTACTCTCCCTTGGCTGTCAGATGCCACACATGCCTCCTTCTCTTTTGTACCTACCCAAAACAAGAAATAAACACAACAAACTTGAATAAAATCAGCCTCTCTTCATGGTTGGACTGAGGTCACCACACTTGGATTGAAATCACCAAGCTCTCTCCTCACTTGTCTCCACCATAATGAAATGTCACAATGACCTCTCTCCTTTATATACAAGTCTAAGGGGTCATCAAGGAAGCCCCTCCACAAGTCAACATCAAATTAGACTTACATTTGGGTGTGAATCCCCATCACAAACCCACAAATTCCATCACCAATCCCCCAAGCCCCAAGATAAAAATAAAATGGGGTTTTCACCAAATGAAAGGGTAATCTAGTGCCCATGATGATTCCCATGTGATTGACACCCATGCCACTAGTGGGAATGCCTCTCTATGCTACAAAATCATCAACAAGTAGTTTTTCACACTTGGAGAGGTTATTTGAGGTTTAATTATGGAGCACTCCTCTCTTAGGCACACTTTCCAAAGTTTATATTATTATTTTATTGTTGGAGAGGTTGGCACATTCTCTTAGGGTGAACTCTCTCATGTGCACATGGTTTGGTAGGATTTTGATGGTATTTGGAAACAACCCCTAGTTTTGACATGTATATTGATGAGGTCTAACTACCTTGGCACTTATTCCTGGGACACACTTCACATGGACATATTATATTATTTGTTGGGTGGTTGAGGTGGTTACATGGAACATTTTTCTATGGTACACCTCTCTTATGTGCACTATCATCCTTATTGCATGGATATTTCAGCTACACTTGTCATGTTTTGACCTTCATTGGGGAGTTCCCCTATGTCTTTGACTTGGCACATATATTATTTTATTTGAGGTTGTTATGGAGGGGTTTTATTGGGAGGTGTGGCATACTTGGAACACCCACACATGTTCTTGGTTGGTCTTATTACTATATTTGGAGCATATCCATTGGGGGTGAATTTGTGGAGACACTTCTTGCTATTCTTGGAGGTATATATTTTATTACTTTATGGAGTTTTAACATGGTCAAAACCCTAATTCACCATTATCTACTTGGATTTGTCTTGTTGGTGATGGTCCACTTGCTATTTTGGGGTTTGACTACATATTTTCTTATGGAATGATCCATATACTTGGCATATTGCACATTCATCCATGGAGTTGATTGCCTTGGGATTCACACATGTGGATTGGTTACATGCATCTATGGACCATTTGCTATTTTTGGAGGTTGATAAGTGGAGAATTCTCCTAGGAATATTATTTTATTGTTTTATCTCGCATGCACCTTCGAGGGTACACTTTTTGAGATTTTCTAGGTGGAACCTTGAGATCATACTCCTAGGTTGAACATTATTTAATTATATTTTTCATGCATCCATTATTGGAAGGATAAATCTTGTGTTCTTTTTGCATGTTGACCTAATTATCTTGCCTAATTTCCATTGTACACCCTCTCTTAGAGACCTTTGATGTGATATCTATTCTATTTTGGGATGAGGGAGATCTCTCTAGAAGAGAGTTGTGTCAACATATTGTGACATGGTCAACCATGGATTGAGGAGGGATCTAGCTACTCTATTATTGTAATATTTCTTTGACTGGTCATGGAGATAGTAAAAAAATATTTTTTTATTGTATGAGAGAAAAGGCGCACTCTATAAAGAGGAGATTTATTTCCATTGTGATGGTTGTTGAGACTTTGGGGTTTAAGGAGCTCTCCCCTTGGAATTTGTTTGTACACCACATGTTTGGAGCCTTATGGAGTATTGGAGGTATATTATTTATGTGAGACTTTCATCAAGCATTTATTCTTTCACACGTCAATTTCTATTGTGGCAAACCCTTGTATTATTGATGTGATTTCCTTTGTTATGAAACATGCTTGATTTGGATAGATTAATCAGAGGATTCTATCCCTCTTATTGCTATTTTTGTTATGTTATCATTTCATGTAATAAACCTAATTATTTTTATGTTATCATTGCATGTAATGTAGCATCCCCAACTCCAAGCTGGGCCCTGCCACACAAAATTTGTCCTCTTTGATACCAATTAATCAATAAATATGCTCTACATATGAACACACATGAATTCCTAACAACATACAATTCATGAATAAATATGTGCAATAAAACATACATAATTTATATGAACATACACATAGTAAATGGCATATAAACACATATAAAATAATACTTATCTTTTGTAAATCACCAACTGGCTACAGACCTCAGATGTTGCTCCAAGACATAGAATCGGCTGCTCATAAACTCTCAAAGACAGGTCATCCTCCATCTGAGGCTAGGACTCCACCATGGAAAAGTACTCCTAAGATATAATAAGGTCTAATAGAAAACATAATTAATATCAAGCTAAGGTTCCAACTCCAGCAATCATTCCTGACTCACAACCTCTCATTCTCTACAACCTACCCCACCCCAGGAAGTGTACCCCTTCTCTACTCAATAGTCCTTTGGTTATCCCACTTCCCTTCCAGGGATTAAAAAATAGGCTAGACATGAAGTCTTAGAGCTCTGTAGCTCCTGGAACACAAGGTTTCTCTAAGAATTGCAACATCCACTTGCCCAACACATAGGGAAAATAGTTCCCATCAATTCTCTCACCCAAAGAGAATAATCACAGGCATAACAACCTACTTCTTCATCCCAAACCACCAAGGAATTACTTGTTACAATCAGATTCCAAATCTCTTCAAGCACACATACAATTTATGGATGGAAGGGAGTGTATGAATGGCTAGAATGATAGTAAGAATGATGAGAATAATTGAGAATTACACTAAGTTCCCACTTTATGTATGAATGTTCCCAACTTGACATTTTTCGTGCTAGGAATTACATTGTCTCCACTTGGTGATAAATTCCCACACCTTTAGGAACTTAGGATAAAATATATCACATGATTTATACTTTAGGAATAATATATTATATTATTCCCTTGACATAGACCCTCTTCCTAGACCCTTATCCCCCTTTCCCTCTAGTGGATTTTTATCCCCCGATACTCCTTTTATACTATTGGTCTGCAATAGTGATTTATTTTATTAATAAATCCAAGTTTGATTACATATTACATTTTCTAGGCTCGCTAGCCTTTCAACACTTAGGCTCCCTGACATAAATCACATAGGCACTCTAGCCTCAAAACATACATAGAAAGGCACTTTGGCCCAAAATATCATATCTCACTAGCCTATAAAGTATATTTACAATTACAATGGGGGTTAGACCTAGGGGTATTACATCCCCCTCCCCCTTATTTATTCACTTTTGTAAGTGCATTATATCCACATGCACAATCCAAAAATATTCAAAAATCTTCAAAAAGATGTGGGTACTCCGCCTACATTGCATCTTCTTGCTCCCAGGTTGCATCTTAAGAACCATAACAGGTCCACTGGACCTTTTCCATCCCTATTGCTTGATTTCAAAGAAGCTTGACTTTTTGATCCAATATGTAGACCGAATGAACTCAAAAGTATCCTTATTGTTCCACCTAGATCACATTCCAATCAATTACACGATTAGCATCAAGAACATACTTTTTAAGAAAATACACATGGAATACATTATGAATGCTCATATATACAGGTAGTGCAAGCATGTATGGAACAAGACCAATCCTTTCTAGGATATCAAATGGTCCATAATAACATGCTTCTAGCTTTGAACAATTTTCCAACTTCAGGGAACTTCTATTGTCCTTCACTTTTAATAACACATGGTCACTCACTTTAAACTCTCTGTGAGTTGTTCCCTTATTTGCATAACTTTTTTGTCTATATTGAGAAACCTTTAAATTATGATTTATTTTCACCATATGTTCTTCCATTTCCTTAAGAAATTTTGTCCCAACCACTTCTTTGTCTGTTGGGTTGTCACAACTCATTAGTGTGCTGCACTTTCTGCCATATAATGCTTCAAATGGGATCATATTTAAAGATTCCCGATACCCATTATTATAAGCAAACTCAACTAAATGTAGATAATCTTACCATTTTGATGGTTTATCCATCACATACATTCTTAGAATATCTTCAATCACTTGATTGACCCTCTCTATTTTCCCATCTAACTCTAGATGATATGTTGTGCTAAAATTCATATTTGTCCCAAATCCTTTAAATAATCCTTTCCATAAATTTGATGTAAAATTTGGATATCTGTTAGAAACAATTTCCTTAGGCACGCCATGTATCCTATAAATTTCCCTCATATAGACATCTAGAATTTTATCTTCCCCACAAGTTAGCTTCATTGGAATAAAATGAGCAACTTTAGTGAGCTTATCCACCACCACCATGATGGAATCATGCTACTTCAATGTTCTGGGTAGCTTGGTGATAGAATCAATTGTCACCACTTCCCATTTCCATTTTGGAATGGGAAATCATTGTAGAAAACCAACTAGATGTTTATGCTCAGCCTTGACATTATGACATTCTAGGCATTTGGCTATATAATCAACCACCTCTTTCTTCATACCTGACCAAAAATATTGGCTCTTTACAACTGCAATTGTTTTCTGATAACCTGGGTGCCCAACATAAGACACATTATGCATCTCTCTTAGAACCATATTTTTCATCTCATGAGATTTAGGCACATATACTCTTCCCTTGTACATGAGGATTCCATCCTCCCTCAGCTCATAATCTTTAATTTTTTGCTGAAAATTACCTTGTTGTAATGATTCCTTTATTTCCATATAATGTTGATCTGATTTTGTAGGTTCCAACATTCTTTCTTTCAAATTAGATTTGTACATTCTAATGCTTGTAGCATGCATCTCATGCAACCTCTTTCTAAGTGCATCAACCGCCTTTTGCTCCTTTCCTTTTACATGTTTTATATCAAAGTCATACTCATTGAGGAATTCCAACCATCTAATTTGTCTGACATTCAAAGTTGGTTGTCCAAACAAATATTTCAGACCACTATGGTCTACCCTCAACACAAATATTTTCCTCATGAGATAATGCCTCCACATCTTCAAGGCATGAACTATGGTTACCAATTCTAAATTAAGAGTGGAATAGCGTATCTCATGCTCTTTCAACTTCCTTGACTTCTATCATAATTTTAGTGTAAAATTATTCAGTGATAACATCTAGGGTTTAGTGTTAGATCACTAGGAAGTAATTTTCAGATTTGAAATTAGTCACATAGAGTTGCATGTCAAAATTGGCATGCTATCTTAGTTGAAGGTTTGAAGGAAGAGATGGAGTCATCTAGTGAGACACACTTGTCACTACAAGTACAATAGGTTGTTGTATATTTTTAGTTTTGCTTGAGGAAGGTCACTATGGTGAACACTTTGAGGATTAAAGATAGGTTAGAAGGGGAAAAAACTTGTGGGCTTGGAAGAATATCATTCTACTTCTATCGGAAGAGAATTACCTCAAGGAGTATGTTGAGGGCATGGTTCCAAGTCCTACTGATTCACAGGTATTGACAACTCACAAGAAGAAGGAATTGAAGGCCAAGAAGGTGTTGCTATAATCTATAAAAGATCACTTGATTCCTCACATTTGTGAGAATACATGTACCAAAGAAATGTATGATGCTTTGGTGGGCCTATATGAAAACGAGAATATAGGTAGGAAGTTGCATTTGAAGAACTAGCTCAAATTATTAAGATGTCCAATGAGGACACAATTTTTAGCTACATTATGAAGATAACTCAGATCCATGATCATGTTGTGGCCATCAATGAGAAGGTTGAGGATGTTTATCTAGTGAATGTAGCATTTATATGTCTTCCCAGGTCTTGGGAACCATTTATGCAGGGGATATGTGCACGAGAGAATTTTCCAGACTTTGATAGACTATGGATTGATTGTATCGAGGAGGAGACTTGGTTAGTGTCTAGTGATAGTTTGGATGGTTTGGAGAAGAGTATAAATGATGAGAACCAAGCCCTTGCAGCCCACACTAGGAATGGAAGAAAAGGTTCTCCTAGAAGAAGGGATTCTCTCTTGAGAGAATTATCTCCAGAACCGAGATGGAAGAAGGATATTAGTAATATTAGATGTTTTGAATGCCATGATTGTGATCAATATGCTTCATAGTTTCCACACCAAAATGGAAGGGGAAGACAGAAACATGCATCAACAACATAGTTTGATGAGGTTGTGGATAGGTTTCAAAAGGAGATCTTGTTGGTCTTTTCCCTTTCAGGTACAGTTTCCAACAGGGGACTTTGTTGGTGGATAACGAATCCTCTTTCCAATATATGACAATTGCACGATACTTGTTTGATATCTTCACAGAGACTGGATCAGACTTGTGTGTGGAGCTTGGTATGGGAACCAAGCATGCAATACAAGGATCTATTATGGTATCATTCGGGCTGGATTTAAAAGAAGTGTTGAGGGTTTCAAATTTTCTATGGGTGATATAACTCTGGAGGAGTGTTCTCTCAATCTCAGAGATTGAGAAGAAGGGCTACCATATATTTTTTCAAAATGGAAAAGTGTTGTTTGTGCCTATACAATCTATCTTCAGATCGATGGTGGTTCTTGGAGTTAGGGAGGGAAAACTATATAGGATGAGCAGCCAACCTATGAGAGTTGTTGCAAGTAGTAGTAGAGATACAGATGAGGAGAAGTAGGTAGCTCAACTAGTGGCGAAACAAGTAGCTCCACTAGTAGCGCAAGTTCAAAGGGAGCATATAGCTCCACCAATGGTACAATCTTAGAGGGAGCCAAATTTCATAGGAAGTTATCCCTCATGATTCAGTGGGGAGGATCAACCATCTAGGAATATTAAGATTAAGTTGGACTTTAGGGGGAGTCAACAGGATCAGAGGGAGCATCACTCATCCAGAGGGATTCTACCTTTAGGTACATGTGGAAGAGAGAAGTCTTCCAAGAAGGTGTCATGGGTTGAGGATTCCAGACAAGATGCTCTGTAGCAGGAGGCTTATAAGAGTAGTGTATCCTCCATGGAGGATCAATTTGTTACAGGAGGATTTGCTTCAGTGATTGAGGATGTAGCTAGTGAGGAGGACTGATGAGAAAGGTTTGCTTCGGTGATAGAGGGAGCTTCCAATCAGGAGGATTGGACTGCAGATGCAGTACATGAGATATATTTACTTCCAGTGTGGGAGACAAAGGTACATCTAGATGTTGGAGGATGAAATATCTCCCTCTCTAAGAGGGAGTGTTGAAGATTTTGTAGCTTCGATAGATATTCCCACAAGAGGTTGAAGGTGTCATGCATGTGGTAATATTAGTTGGCACTAGATCAACATTTTGTTTTAGTGAAATCATCCTTGGAATGAGGATAGGGAATCATGGGAAATTTGATGGGATTTGTGGATTTGTGTTGGGGTTTCACAGCCACAAAGAGGAATAAAATATTCTAATTAATTGTTTGAGTTTAAAATAGGTGCCTAAACTCACTCATTAGACCCCTATATAAGGAGAGGATAATTTGTGACAAATTTCATTGTGTCATTATGGAGTTATTATAAGTGAGAGTGTACTTGTGCAAGGAGCTTGGAAATTTCAGCAAGGGAAATTCTACAATTGTGACAAATTTGTCCTAGGGTTTCAAGGAGGATTTTCTATTTTTGTTTCAGCCAAGGAAGGATTCTTTTATAGCCAAGAGAGGGCACATATGTGAGGAAGAGGGGAATAAATAGTCTCACATGTTAAGGTGTGAGTTGATTCACATGTGTGAAACATGATGAACGTGTGACGAAGATAGCTTGCATATGTGAGTAGAACTGTACATATAGTCCATACAATCACACGTATGATAAGCTACACGTGTGAAGAAGCAGGTAGAATCTGCATGTCTGATTTTTTTTGGGAAGGTACAACAATCCATATTGTTGATGTATGTATTCGTACAAATTATGTCATCAGGTTGTACAGGTGGTTGCAACAGATTTTTGGTCAGAGGAATTTCCGAGTAATTTGCTTAGTTTAGTTGTTGATTTTTTGAATTGGTGAAGACATGTTTTTTTCTCTTTTGGTGATTTTCTAGTTGTAAGAAGGTTGGTTTTTCCTTTAGGAATTTTTTTTGAAATTGACATTTACAAAACATAAAATTTTGTGGCTCAATTGTGTGGATGATTTATCTCAGATCTTGATGTTTCCACTATTGTAATTTTCTATCATAATTTTAGTGTAAAATCATTCAGTGATAGCAACTAGGTTTTACTGTTAAATCACTAGGAAGTGATTTTCAGATTTGAAATTAGTCACATAGGCATGTGAAAATGTATAAAATATTCTATAATAATATTCTAGTCCCATGAATGATCTCACCCCTGAGACATTTTTTGGTACCAACAATCCTTCAATGGATTTAATTGCCTTATGATCCACTAATATCCCTTCCTCTGAAATGATATGGCCCAAATAATGTATCTGCCTCTAATAAAATGAGCACTTGCTCACCTTTTAATACAACTGATGCTCCCTTTATACGTGTAGCATGATTTTTAAGTTTTGCTCATTCTCTTCTTTAGATTTGGAGTAGATGAGTATTCCATCCAAGAAGACAATGACAAATGTATCCAAGTAATTTATGAAAATACCGTTCATCAAACAAATGAATCCAGCCGGTGCATTTGACAATCCAAATGGCATCATTGTAAACTCACAATGGCCATACCTTGTTCTAAATGTTATCTTGTTGATATATTCTTCTTTAATTCTCACCTGATGGTAGCTCGAACTGAGGTCAATCTTGGAGAATATCTTGCATCTTTTAGCTAATAACAAATATCATCTATCCTTGGCAAATGATACTTGTTGTTCACAATCACCTTATTCAAATGTTGGAAATCAATGCATAACCTCAAGGTTCCATCCTTCTTCTTCACAAATAGAATTGGGGCACCCCAAGGTGACACACTTGCGCGTATATACCCCTTTTTCAAAAGTCCTCCAAGTGATCTTCTTCTCATCAATGTGTTGTAATTGTAGGAGTTGGTCCCACCACATTGATGATTTCCCTTCAGTTGGTAAATTGAAATTATCCAATCTGTTTGTGAGGAATAATTGTGTAATTAAAAACTACTTCCTCATTCCCAACATACAAGCCTCTACATCCTCATATTTCTTATGCTCACCCTCGAAGGTAGGAGGTTTTATCTTCTTGAATTCCACTTGAAATTCATCCACTCCATACCTCCTCTTATGCTTTCTGAAAAAATATAAACTTGGGCTACTTTCTGCTCTTCTGACTGAGTGCCTTGGTGAGTGGTGATGATGTATATCAACACTTCTAGATCCCCCCCTTTTAGCATGATATATATGATTCTTTGACTTACTTGATCCTGTCTCTTTATCCGCCTTCTTCTCTATTTTGTCTGAGCTTTGCAACAACCTGATGTGGATACCATCCTACTACTCCTTAGCATTCATAAGCCTCCCATTATCAAATTTACATCTCAACACATCTCTTTGTAGGATCTTTATTGTCTCTACCAAATTCATGATTTCCTCTTTTCCTTCTCTAGGCCCATTTGATTATGTCCCTATATTACCCATACTGACATACAAACCCCTGACTTCATCTTCATAGATGTAAGTTCTTTGTGCATATTCCATTTCTCTAGTCTCTCTCTAATGATTATGATCTTCTCTATTTGTGTACATAACTCTGCAAAATGTGCATGCAATAGGATTTGTTAGACCACAATAATTTTACAAATCTATAAAATTATGCACCATTCTTCCCTTTAGGTGCACCATACACATTCTTTATGTTTTATTGTAAACTATACTGCTTAATTTGTTAAGGTTTAAGCTATTATTAGAGTTCTTTGCATTCCACTAGATAACAATAGCATAAGATAGGATCACTGAGAAGTACACAATCACAAGAGACACATCATTTATCCTAGGAAACCCTCATTGGGGAGAGAACCCATCAAAACTTCCTTATTATAGATAGCCAATACAATGCCAAGAGATAACTCAAACAAATACAGAAAGTCCTCTCCCAAGAATGTGCCTCTCTCTCTCTCTCTCTCTCTCTCTCTCTCT
>JZKD02S1999000.1:293420-313218 GCA_000966675.3 Picea glauca
AATTTCTAGTGACAAAAAAATGCATTTATATGGACTAATACACCTACCAACCTTTTGTAGACAACATAATACATTTTTGTAGACAACATAATACATAAGTGGATCGTGATATTTGTGAATGTTAAAAAACAATTATCTTTTTTTATTACAAGGCTAGGATGTTTAAGCATTATAGGATGAGTTTAGATAGAAACCAATTCAGAGATCTAAACATTTCACAGCAAGATTTGTTACCTTTGTTTATTGACCCCAAAACTAGAGCACAATTTCTAGTGACAAAAAAATGCATTTATATGGACTAATACACCTACCAACCTTTTGTAGACAACATAATACATTTTTGTAGACAACATAATACATAAGTGGATCGTGATATTTGGATCGTGATATTTGAAAAACTACTTTATCTTAGATCACCATGTCAACTAATTTATCCTAGATCATCATGTAAACTACTTTAACATAAAGTGGGTTATACTACAAAGTGGATTATAAATGCATGATCCATTGAAATCCCTATTGAAATGCCTCGTCTTCCAAGGAAAATCCCTATTGAACCCTACCCAATATCCTCCCATTTTGGAAACCATTAACTAAAGTCAAACCTCCATTTCTAATTGACTCGTACACTTAGTACAACATAGCAAGTCAGGTGATGGAGGAGGGATTTCAGGTGATGAACACGCTAGTTGTTCTCATCCTAGTTTATGTCATCCTCATGGAAGCTCAAGTTTTGGATAGATTTGTTATGGGCGGATGGACACCACTGCACATGACAGTTTCATGGGGAGGTTAGTATAAAATCATCTCTCTATTCTTCTCTGCGGGTTACAGATATTTTCAGCTCTGCGTTTCTGGCTACATGCATCATCGCCCACAGGAAAGAAAATCTGGATAGAATGTTACAGTTTATGAGAAGCAAACTCGATTTTGTCAGAGCCATGGGAAACGATGGCATAGACGAGTTCATGGTCATGGTGGCATCCACTTTTACACAAGACTACTATAATGGCAGCCCTGATGATCAGACACAGGAGGTCATGAATCCATTTTCATTCTCAAGGAGCAAGAATTCTGATCCCGGTTCTTGGATGATAAGAGCCTACACTCCCGTTCATTTCTTGGATTTTATCAGACGTAACAAAGAATCCTGCTAACAGACAAAGGACGAGCGGCTTCACTATGCCTTAACCCGAAATAATGTGCAGGCCGTTTTTCATCTCCGTTATATCGTTGAAATATTTCCAGATTGGACACAAGTGCAGGTCCGCATCCATAATGTGCAGTGGGACATTATTCCATTATCATCTGATCAGTACCCAGAGACTTAGAAAGAAATTGAAGAGTTGGGATTAAAAAACGAACGCCATTTCCTGTCCCATATCTTTCTATCAATTTCCTCCCGAGTTGATCAATCTGTCATCCTGATGTTTTCACATACTAAATCGTGCAAAGATCCTGAAACCTGCAGATGTCATTCTGCACAAACCATGGGAATCAGGAACCGCAACTGGAAATTTGAGCAGTCAAGAGAAACAACAAAAAATATTAGAATACTGGAATTGGCTCTCCACAATAATGGTACAGGAAATAAGGTTGTGTCCATGAAAGAGCCAAGTATGGATAGCAAGAATTTGAACAGGTTCAAATGAAGCTATGGATGGTTCAGAGATGGGCATTACTCCTTTTCGACAAAGAAAGTGGGTGTAGAGTTCACAGACGATTGTGGGCATTTCTTCACGTGGAGGGTGAAGAGAGATTTATAAGGGTAGACATTGAGATGGCTATTGTGCGGATTCTTTTGGTTGACTTATTGGCCCAATGAGTATGATACTTACTACTGCGAGACTATGCATCAAGAACTTTCTGAACACATTGAATTTAAACTGGTAAGGACCTGACCTGATTTTGTGTTTTGTGTGCTGCAGAAGTATATGGAAACTGTTGAAGAGTTTTTCGCCATGCCAATCTCTTATAGTGCACAAGGACTGTTCTCTTTACTTATAAAACTTTTGGCGTAGGCAGTGCCAAATTTTACTTATTTAGTACATTTTGATTTGTATTAATGGATCTATGGAATTGCATGTGTTCTTATTATATATTTGGGGAGTAATGCATGCCACGCAGGTCGTTTGAACTCATTATGTGTTTAGCAATCGGTTCAATTAATTGACATCCCATCCCTTCCCTTCCCTCCACGCCAAGCTCAACATTTGCAATAAAGACTTTATATTTTTTTTCTTAAATACCATAAAAAGAAAAACTTAATGTGAAAAAAGAGAAAGCCCTAGGCAAAAACATAAGTAGCATAAAATTAAATGGTTGAAGTGTATATACATCTTAGTTATTAAGGTTTAACTGTATGGCAATCTCTTTGTAGATAATATATTTGTGATTAATATGTTGATAGATGAAATTGTGGCGATGGGGCACACACATGAACGCGGTGTTCTCGGAAATGTGTATGCATTCATGATCTTATAGACTTGATGTTCCTCGAATTACCATGCAAGCTTGCCAACTCAACACACGTGGGTGCCAACTTAGGGTTTTTAGGAACATGTGCATTCTCAAGTGTGTGCATGTTCTTAAACACATGTGTGCTATTGTGTTGCTTAATTGGAAAATCACATGTAATATATTCTATTGTTACCTAATCCAGCCAGGCATTTTGCAAGTTATTTAGTGATTTGAGGAGGCATTGTAGGAGTGTTTGTGTCACGACCTCCTTCAAGACTGTTCGAAATGCTAAGGATCGTCATCTTTCTAGGGCATGTGACATCGTGATGGTTTTGACTTGGCAGCTTGGCTACAACAAGGATACTTCACCCGAACTATGCCTTTTCACCTAGATCATACCCATACTCTGTTCTAGGCTATGGGCGAGTCACACACTCACTGTATGTGACTCACTTGTACACTTAGACAATTTGTTAGCAACTTAACACTTAGTCATTTCAATTATACAAAGATGCAAAACATACAAAGCATAAAGAGAACACTAGCGAAACATACAAGAGAGACATATATATAGTGTGGGTAGCACCAGTAGTTCCTAACACCTAACTTGTCTTATTATGTTAAACATAGTTATAATAAGAGAACTACTATCTTGGTTAAATGTTTGGGCAAAGACAAGTGACTCACCTCACACACCAAGACAATCCAACTCTCACACCCTCCTCGAAAACACATATCTGTCCCCACTTAGATTTCATTGTCACAACCTTCTTCGCAGAACTTGTGGTTGCCTCTTCTTCTTCCCAAGAATCACTTATCCAAGTCACACCCAGACTTCGTTTCACCCCATAGTGTGCCCACCTCAAACATGTGAGCAAACGTCACCAAACTATCTTGGTTACTTGTCTTTTTCCATATCCATTCTCTATGCCTTAGCTCGTTTGCTTCACGGTTCTTTTATATGAATGCCAATAGTTTATGCCCCTTTCAAACTGTCACGTCCCTTTCCAATTGTCGCATCCCTTGGGTCGTCACGTCTCTTCACAGAACAACATACCCCATGGGTTGATGCGCCCTTTCACTTGGTCGTGCATTCTTGAATCGATGTGCTCACTCTACCGATGCACCCCAACTCTTGGTCACATCTCCACAAATGGAAACATCCTTTTGGATCAATGTGCCCCATCACCTAGGCATGTCCTTTGCCTCGTATTTTCTTCATCAAATAGATGTGTCCTCTCTAGATCGACGTGCCCCATCACATGGTTGCATATCTTGCTATGTGGTCATGTTCACTCCACATATTTCCCTTTGACTCCGACTGACTCCATCTCATCGTAGGTGTGTCGGGAGGGTTGAGCTGACCTCCCCAATGTGCCCAGTGTCACCAAGGTAAATAAGACCATTTCATGTGATTTCTCCCAAGTAACCCTACCCTTGCTCTTGTGCAACCCGAGTTTTTGTCTTCTATCGCAAGGCAAGTGAGGCGCATTCTCCCTTTGGTCTACATGTCACCATCATTTTCCCAAGGTGATCCTATTCATGCTTGCAAAACTATCGTGCACCCAACCGATCACATCCCTCTTTGTGTTCGTCGACCAACTCACCCCCAAGTCTGTGCAAGGAGCACACGTGGTCACTGGGTGTCGTAGAGGGCCTTACATCTTACCCCACTCAAAGTTGTTGTCTTCCTTGTAAACATCCGTTGAAAATGATCTCTATGGTGTATCTACTCCATCTCTGGATTTCATCTCAACCCAACAACTGCTACCTCTTACAATTACTACCAAAACAACCTCCCCATAAGAAGATCTATGAATCCATGAATTGTCACATCTCTATGACTGACTGTTTCCTCCATACTTTGGTTTTGTTTGTTCACGCTTCCATGTGTTGGATCCCTTTGTGACTTCGGCTAGTTGGGTAGTTAGTCTAACTATCGTTCTTCAACCACAAGAACTCATATCTTCATTCTCAAACACCCTTTCTTTTTGCAAACTCGTCACACTCATAACTCCTCAATTCTTCCATGACAAAGTCCACACTCTATCCCTAACGTTCCAAGTCACCCAAAATGTGTCTTAATAGTCTCCAAACTTTACTAAGGCACCTTTCTTGTAGTGTCCCCAAGGCCGAGCCCCGTTACAGATCATGTTATATGCAAAGAATGGTAAATATGTTCTATAGGCTGGTGAGCCAAGTTTTGTGTAAGCTGTAGGCTTATGTGTTTTGTTTGGCCAGGGAGCCTAAGTGTTGAAGGCCAGGAGCTTGTTGATGTACTTGTATGTATGCAGGTCAATATAAATACCGCCAGTGCAGACCAACCACGATGAATGAGTGATGGGGGACTGAGCGTCCATAGAGTAGGCAAGGAACTAGGGGATGGAAGGTGGGAAAGGGGCTGAGTGATGAGCCTAGGGGCTAAGCCTAGGGGTCTTAGGCCTGGAATAATATTTTAATATTATTCCTAAAAATCCATATGCACATTATTGTATCCTAAGTCCTCTTGGAAGGACCTGTGATTCCCAAGTGGTGGAAGGAAGGCGTACGAATGGAACACATGCAGTTCCCAGGGTGACAAGTGTCAACCCTGGTGCATGCAAATATAAGCCTAAACTGAACCGTGGGTGGGGGATCTTCCTCCATTCAGACCCGAACCTCTGAGCGTGAAACGGAGTATGACCTCTGCCAGATACGCGGATTCATCTCTGAAGCCGTTAAGCCTGTGTTTGTCTGAAGAAACCATGTACACCCATGCTCCGAACTATGAGTCTATGTCTGTTCTAGGCAACCTGGAAACGCATTCCTGAACCAGAATCCCTGTGCTGGACTCGAGTGGAAGCATCCTGTGGTTGTATGGGAAATGCTGAGCTAGCCTGTGTTTAAAGCCTGTCCTGAAATCATCACCGCGAGATCATCCAGTGATTGCTGAACCGTTTTTGGAAGCATTTGTCTGTGTTTCCTGTGGATTGTTGTGACCACGCAGTACTGGACTGCGTGAGGCTTGTTGGCCTATGAGCGACTCTTCCAGGTGAGAGAGTGCGCAGAGGGAGAAGAGAACTCCTGGAAGAAATCCCTGTAGCTGCCATAGAACCCAGAGACTTCCGGTCCGGTCTGTTCCTGTAACCCAAGGTAATGGGGACTGGCAGTCGAAGGACTGTCTAGGTGATAGAGAAGGTGCACTCCCCTGGGGTGGAGCAGGCATGTGGGGAATGAGGGTCTGTGGGCGGTGAGCGTGGAAGATTCTTGGGAGATATTTCTTCATGGTGGTTGTGTACGTGCTATCTTCCCTGTAACCTCAGCCTAGCCTAGGATTCCTTGCCTTGGGGTGGAGCTCGGTCCCCGCTCGGGGGTGACCTACTGTTGAGCTGATGAACAGTGTGGTCTAAGGCTGGGAGGTTCGTGGAAGGCCTGCACTTGGTTGGTGTTTTCTAAAGCAGATAAAAGATAAGTATTCTGAATTATGTTTTATCACATTTGACATGGCTGTGTTGTATATATATTATCATGTTTTCCGCTGTGTAAATAAAATACTGTGACTGCTATGGCTTGTGTAATTGTAGCAACAACTTATGTATTTTACTCTGAGATTTAAGTGTATTTAATTGATTAAATGCATTTTCTCATAATACCATGTATAGAGTGGTAAACTGAGAGGTTGGGAAACCTGGGTAGTGAAAGGGTACACTACATTTCTCTAGGTACCCCAAAGGCCTCATTGTGCCTCCACCCTGACAGTAAGCCAATGTGTCGTTATCTAGTGTGAAGGTGAAGGAGGATGGCTATTTGAGCCATCTCCCTCATGTCCAATATATCTCGATGTGATCAGTGGAGAGTCACCATAATTTTGTGTTATATACATAAGTATAGGTGCGCCTGAACTGATTCTATCTTCGCTCTCTTCAACTATGTCAATGTTTCATCAAAACATGCACAAGAGACCTAGATAAAGCAAGTACAAACAAATCTTATCAAGAAAGGAAGAGAGATTCAATATGGAAGAATGAGAAAATATATTCGCACTACTCCAATGAGATGATCAATGATGATCATTATGATACAATGAATGAGTGGAATACACTCATATATAGGAAAGAACATTCCATAATTAAGAAAAGAAATCAAGCAATTAACTTTCCTTAGGAATGCATGCATGCATAATAGTGATGGTCTAAATAGAAATTCTGAAATAGAACTAATCAGTTAACTCCCACTGAACTAGTGTGTCGAAAATAGAAATTTCTCCAACACCCCCCCTGAAGATCACTATGGAGTAAAAATGAGTCCCAACAACTAGGCCATATTAGGTACTCATGTACAATGCAACTAATGAACACTGAATAAAAATGAGGAAAGAGGGAAATCCATGTGGGAACAAAACCCCCCCACAAAAGACAATGCATCAAAACAAGAAAAGGCAACTGCTAGGAAATTGTGTTCCTCACTCCAAGACGATCCCGCAAAGTATGAAACTTATGCTCACTGAGAGTCTTTGTGAAGATGTAGAAATATCTATGGATCTGATGAATTCCTTTGGAAACCTGTCTAGCCTTGTATCGCTTGATCCTATGGACCCATCTGCACCTAGAAATATTCTTTTCTGGTGGAAGTGGAACTAGATCCCAAGTCTGATTCTCTAGGAGTGAGTCATACTCCTCTTGCATGGATGCTTGCCATAATGAATTTCCCACAACCTTACTACAGGTATGTGTATCTGAAGATTGTGTTGATATTATGGTAGTCGCGGGAGGCATTAACCTCTACATGTAACCTTTGACGAGACTACAATATTCCAAGAAGTAAGAGAACCCTAAAACATTGGATAATAACCCTAGAAGACAAGTCAATTTAAGAGATTACTTAATATTGAGCTATTAGCCTCTAGGAAGAGAATTCGACCTAGTCAAGTGAGTTGGAGCAATATAAATAAAGGTAACTTGAGCTCATTTGGTCATACACACTCTCACAACTCACACATACAAGTAGTGCGCAAGTTTGGAGTGCAGTTGCAACTACTGCAATTGGGATTTTTGTCTTGGTTTCTGGGTTATGGAATTTCTATTTGGTGTGCTATTCTTGGAGAAAGATAGATATTCTATCTCTTGGTTATCTATTGGGTTTGGTACTAGTTATCTGTTGGGTTTGGTATCTGCTCGGGGGTGGTTGTGTGCCTATGGTTGGGTGACAATATTGAGATATTGTCTATGGAAAAATGAGCTCATCTATTTTATTCTAACAAGTTATGGGCCCACACTATCTTCAGACAATATGATCACTAGAAGATATATTTGGAAGTTATTTTTTAATCTCGTTGTGGCACCAATTACAGCTGCAACTAGGTTTTCTAATTATGTAGTTGCAACAAACCCTAACCCTTGTGTTCGGAAACTTCTGATGAAGCATTTGACCTAATTCCTTGAAATCCAAGCGTGCCCTAGCCTAGCGCACCTCTTGGTAGCCTCGGCTATAAAAAATGTCAGGTTTGAATTTTTGTTCAAAGTCAAAGTTTGACTGGTCAAAGTCAAAAGGTTGACTTCTGGTCAAATTGATTTTGTGGTCAATGTTGAAATTTTAGAGTTTCTAGCTTGTTCTAATCATTAAATCCTCTGATTCAATTTCTGATATCCTCTTGTCAAAATGGTATATAGTTTTAGATTGGAAGACAAGTTGGACGATGCTACAAGACTTCAAAGGTATGCACTTGTATATGTTATCCATGTTATATCATCTAGCAAAACATGAGTGTGTTTGCAAGGAAAGTACTAGAGACCTTTTCCAAGCTACAATCTTGGATTCAGTGCATTCAAAGGAACACATGCACCCTCCATAGCAGTTGAGGCTTCAGGTTCTAGGTTTAATTAAATTGTTAAGCTTCAAATTTGTATATATCAAGGGTGATAGTTGCTACATTACAAATTGTAAAAGCAATCTTTGAAAAGGTTCTATTATTGCTAGGTGCAATGAATAATTGACTTCATATGAATACCATTGATATATATTCTTATTGTACTTGTTTTCAAGATGAATTAACATTTCCTCTAGAGAGATATTTCTTGTTTACTCTTGTTGTTTTTGTTTTGGGTAGGTACCTTTTTGAAATATGTTTGATGAAAAACCTTTGTAGAAGATGTAATAGAAGAATTTTATAAGGATGAAAAAATGCTTGCAAAAAATACTAGATGGGAAACAATCAGAACAAATAGAAACAAACTTAAAAAGACTCAAAGGGAGTTAGACTTAGAAAGAATTTGATAATCAAGAGGAAACTAGAATAGACTTGTGACACTTTGTAGAAAGCAAAAAGGATGCAGAAAAAAGCATGGACTCTCTCAGATGGAGGGAGCTGATTACTGAATTCCAAAAGAAGAGCATGCATATTTCTCATTCATGCATGAAACCGAGATTAGGAGGGAGATAATCCACTATAATATGATCCATTGAATAATCCATGAATACCATGAAGTATCTATCCATGTTCTTCATTGGAAGTAGTAGCCATGATAAGCAACACGTGTTCATCTTGACTCTAGAAGAAGTATTCTTCAAAAAGAAGCCTTGAATATCCCTGGTTGTCCATCTACATTTATGTTCCTATGACAAAAGGAAGAAGTTGGAACCTTTAGTAAGGAAGGGCATGGAATCTATAAAAGATTCCATGGACTCCAACGTTGAAGAAGGAAGTTGTGATGAAGAACAATGTATGTGAGAAATTTTGAAAAAGACTTATAAACATAAGAATTGATAGATACAAGGCGAGATTCAAGGCTAGAGGGTTCTCCTAGAAGGAGGGAGAAAAATATGATGAAAACTTGTTCCAGTAACCAGATATACCTCTACCTGATCCATTATATCTCTTGCAGTATCAATGGGTTGGAGTTTACATAAGATGGATGTAAAGACTGTTCTTCTCAATAGAGTAATTGAAGGAGAAGAATATGTAGAGAAACCTCAAGGTTTTGAGGTATACCAAAAAGATACCCATGTATGGATATGGAAGAAGACCTTGTATGGATTCAAGCAAATTGGTGCAAAGCCTCTCATTTACAACAAAAGAGTGGTGAAGACTTCCTGTGATAGATGAAGTGTATCGAAATGGTTCTTCAGAAGTTCAGGATAATGGATTACAAATCTATGGAAAATCCCATGATGACAGATTTGAAGAAGATAAGAGACTCTAATCTAGTAGACCCGTCCCTATATCGAAAATTGAATGGCTCGTTAATGCATTTGGAGAATGCTCAACCAGATATTTGCTTTGTGGGATGTTTGAGTTATGATATACAACTGCATGAATTTATCGATTCAGATTGGACAGGGAGTGCAGATAACATAATAAGTGATTCTTGGATATGTTTTGGTTTGAGATTTGCTATGATATGATGGGATAGAAGGAATATTATTATTTTTTTCACTCAGCACTGTAGAAGCAATAAATATTACAACTTGTGATGCTTGTACGAAAGCAGTGTGGTTGCATAAGCTAGTTTCTAGAATGTTTGATTAGGTGTTGGATTCGACCATGATATATTGTGATAATCAGAGATGTGTGAAACTTTCAATGAACCCAATGTTCCATGAAAGGTCGAATCACATTGCGATCAAGTACTATTTTCTCCATGATAAATTCCAGAGGGGAGAAATGGTTCTCTAGTATATCTCCACTGATGAGTAGATAACAAATATTTTGGTAAAGCCTCTGTCCAAGATGAAAAGTTTTCATACTTAAGGGACAAGCTGGACTAATGGATATGGCTTCCTTATTAGAAAAGGAAGTGATTACTCCCCAGGTTGGGATGGATTACTGATATGTTATTTACTTATGGGAAGTCATTTTCCAGTTTGGAAAATGGTCTAGCTTGGGCAGTCACCTTCAAGTCTGGAAAGTGGCCCAAGATTTTTGACAGACAAAAATTTTCAAGTTCAGAAAATGGTCCATATCGGATAGTCATTTTTGTAATGAAAATGGTCTGATAGATTGTTAATGTACCATAGACAACGATTCCCCTTGTGGCTAGTGTGGGGGGATGGTCTAGGACAATCATTCTTCTTGGCAGCCACTCTGAGTAGTGGTCAAGTACAATGGTCTGCCTCTCCAAGAATTCATTCTTTCGAAGTTCATAGTTTTGAGAAGTTTCAAAGAATAGTATGTTATAGGAGGTTGGTGCAAGACAATGATTTCCATAGGAAATGGTTTGGACAGTCATTCCCTAGGGAATACTCATTCTCTCCAGGTTGCACTATGATTAGTGCCGGAAGAATGGCCCAGTTAGGTGAATGGTCCAAGTTCAACAATCAAGGATAGTCATTCCCTAGGGAAGACTCATTCTCTCCAAGTTGCACTATGATTAGTGCCGAAAGAATGGCCCAGTTAGGTGAATGGTCTAGGTTAAGAAATTAGAGATAATTGTTCTTCTATGCTTTGGAAGAATAGTCAAGATATCCCATGGATGATGTTTAACTTTCTGAGGGAAGATGCTCTTCCAAATCTCACATATGTGAGTGGAAGAATGGCCCAGATGACTCGGTTTGTATCATGATATTGTTTATGCAGGATGATATTGGATGATATGATTTCTATGGATACTATATGTCTCTGGACAATAGCTGAATTTTACTGTGGTGGATGTGTTTCACTAGTAGTGATTGTGTGTCACTAGTGAGTAGTCGTGTGATACTAGGAGTGGTTGTGTACCACTGGATAGTAGTTGTATACTACTATGAATAAACATAATTGTGTTTTATTGGATGGAATTGTAGAAGTTGTATGCTACTATCTGATTTCCATGGAGACTACCACTAGTGTTGGAGATGATTTCCAACTAGATGGATAGACAGTGTGTTGATGGACAAAGAGTGTGTTGATGGAAATACAATGTGTTGATGGACAAACATTCTCCAAGTGGAGAATGGTCCAAGAAGGACATATTGCTAGTGGAAAAGCATCCTCCCTGTGGAAAATGGTCCAGGTTGACAGATTGTTGATGTACCATGGACAAATATTCTTCTAGGACATAAGTCCGGATTAGAAGAAATTTCTGTCTCCCTGAGTTCACAGTAGTAACCAGAGTGAAGAGATTGGTACATGAAAAACATTTTCCCTGAGTTCACAATAGTGGCTGGAGGGAAAACAGTCCAAGAAAGTCATTCCTCTAGGACATAGGTCCAGATTAGAATAATGATCCTTGTATCGCATTGTGGGGCTTTCATCATCTGTTGAGACAACTATTCTTCTAGGGCGTATGCCCATATTATAATAATGGTTATTGTATCACTCTGTTGATTGAGTGACTTACTCAAAATCATTCTCGATTACTCAGATGGAATATGGCCTCAAGAGATGATGCAGATGATCATGATAGTGATGATCTTTCTTGTAAGTTGATCTATGTGATCATGATATAGCCTGTGTGGTTATGATGATGCTACTGATTGAATGGTCTATTTTTGCTCAATACAATTACCTTTAATACCTCCATATCTAGGAGGGAGTATTGATATTATGGTATCTTTGGGAGGTATTAACTTCTACGTATAACCTTTGACTAGAGTAGAATATTCTAGGAAGCAAGATCAACCCTAAAACGTTGGATAATAATCCTAGATGACAAGTTGGCTCAAGAGAATAATTAATATTGAGTTATTAGCCTCCAGGAAGAGAAGTTGAACCAGTTTAGTGAATTGGAGTAGTATAAATAGATGGTGCTTGAGCTCGTTTTTTCATACACACTCTCACATCTCACACATACAAGTGGTGTGCAAGTTTGAAGTGCAACTATAGCTACTGCAACTGAGATTTTGGTCTTGGTTTTTGGGTTATGGAATTTTTGTTTGGTGCGCTATTCTTAGAGAAAGAGAGATATGCTATCTCTTTGCATCTGTTGGGCCTGGTATTGCTTCCATAATTATTCTATCTGTCAAGTTTATGGTGCTTGAGGGTGGATGTGTGCCTATGGTTGGGTGACAATATTGAGATATTGTCTATGGAAAAACAAGAACATCTCTTTTATTATCTATGGAAGTGGAGCCAAATCCCAAGTTTGATTCTCTAGGAGTGATTCATACTCCTCATGCATGGATGCTTGCCATAATGGATTTCCCACAACTTTACTATAGGTATGTGTATATGAAGATTGAACCATATAGCAATGCATGGGCATCATTGGTTCAGAAGATAAAAATACTTGAGAAGGCTCCTCATGATGAGATTGGGTCCTCGAATCTAATGGATTCCTTGAAAGAAAACATATTTCCAGAAGTGTGGATTGTTCCCACTTGGGCATCTGCTCAAGCTTTGGTGTTGGCTCCTTATATGGCTATACTACCTTCTCATTTCCATGTACAAAATTTGAGTGTATGGAATCATCTCTGATGTCTGGAAATGATGGAAGCACAAGAGTATATTCATGTTGCACTGGAGGTGCATGAAAAGTACTCTCCTTATGTGTAAGTAGTAAAGAGGAGTCATCATCAACAAACTTAGTGAATTTATACAACCTTGATTTGTGATCCATCTCACCAATTGAAATAATGGAATTTTCATGCATGTCAATTACAAAAACCAAATCTGATGTAAATTCAACCTTTTTACCTTTCTGAGTGATTTGATAAACTGAGAGAAGATTCATAGAAATATTTGGAACATGTAAAACATTCTAAAAAATGCCATTAGGGATTTCCACTTTCCCCTCTCCCGATACTGCTACTGGAGTATCATCCCCCATGAGAATAGGGGGTCTTGAGCATGAACTCAAAGAAGTAAAAAAATTCTCTTTCACTGCAATATGATGTGATGCACTAGAATCTATAATCCATGAATCAGATGAGGAATTAATTGCAACAAGAGCATGATGATTACCCTTCTTAGGAGCAGGATCTTCCTTCTTCTTCTTGACTCCTTTTGGAATGATGTTTCCAAGGTTTTTCTACTGAAGTTCCTATGCCATAAGATTGATTTACTTATTCATGCATACATATTATTCATGATTTGGTTTATTGCAATACGTGCACTGCTTTCCCTTCTTCTTCTTCTTGGAATCTGAAGTCTTTGGAACCTAAAGAATCCTTGAAGGGTTTGGAATATCCGTCCTTCTTTGGCTATGAATGTGATTTCCCCTTTCCTTTCTCTTTGAATGATCCTTTTCCATCATGCATGATGAGTGCATGTGCTTTTAGGACCATATGAATGTTTTTTTCTTGCTCATGTGTGAGCGAATAAATGAATTGATCCAGGGTAGGCATCTCCCACTTTGTTCCTAAGAGATATCTTCCAGAATGAAAAGTGGAGACATAAAGAACATATTCTGGTCCTAACTTAGCCAAGATTATTATAATAAGTTGGTTTACTTGTGTAGACTTATCAATACCACAAGATGCCAAGCTCAATATCAAATATTTAAACTTGGTAAATAAATCATGTATATTATCAAAACTTTTAGGATCCAAGGTATTCAACTCTACCTCAAGCATATGACCTCTCATCTCATCCTTATTTCCAAACATAATTTCCAAGGTGGTCCAGATTGTGTTTAGAGTCTTTCATGCGACAACATGAAACCATAAATTTGTTGAAATAAATTTAAGAAGAATTTGTGTGGCCTCATCCTTTCAGTTCTCCCATCTATTCTTCTCAATTGCTGATGTAGGTTATGTTTCTGTCCCCATCGTCAAATTGTAGAGCCCTTTCATTTTGAGTTGGAATTATGCCTTGGGTTTCCAATAAAAATAATTGTATGGTGTGAGGATTACCACCAAGTTTGACTATAGAATTGATGTCGTATCCATCTCTCCCATTGTTTCTGAGAACCCCTAAAATTTACTCTCAATATGAAAGTGAAAAATTGATAAATCACTGTAGAACAGGGAACTTTAAGAGGTGGTCATGCCTTTCCTTAATACACAGAGTGACCAGGTCACACTTTTCTAGTGTATTGGTTGCGACCATTCTAGAATTGGAAAAATCATAAGTTTGGGTGCGACGATCGCTCCTTTCGACAGAGAGAATGTGTGATGATCGCGCTTTTTGAATATGAAAGGGATTTTGCTCGCCGAAACTCCAATTTTCCTTATTCTCTATCTTGTCTGGCTTGCTCCAATAAATGTAGCTATGATACCATGTCAATGTTTCATCGAAACCTGCACAAGAGAACTAGCTAAAGAAAGTACAAACAAATATTATCAAGAAAGGATGAGAGATTCAATATGGAAGAATGATAAAACATATTCATACTACTCCAATGAGATGATCAATGATGATCATTATGATACAATGAATGAGTGGAATACACTCATATATAGGAATTAAAATTCCACAATTAAGAAAAAAAATCAAGCAGTTAGCTTTCCTTAGGAAATCGTGCATGCATTATAGTGATGGTCTAAATAGAAAGTCTAAAATAGAACTAGTCAATTAACTCCCACTGAACTAGTGTGTCGAAAATAGAAATTTCTCCAACAAATGAGTCATTTGAGCTCAGGGTCATACGACCATTCACCTTTCCCGAGTTCTCTATAGGATGGATCGACCTCCTCCTTGGTCTTTGTATACCAAGGTTAATGTTCTCCTTCCCAAATTCTTGGTTTATGGATGGATTCTGGCCCTATTCAACAAACTTCTTCGACATCATCTTCACTACAAATTCTCATGTTCCTTGTTGCATGACTTCAAACTTTTCCAAACAAACATTTTCCAAGCCATCCACTACCTTAGCCAGATCTTTGACCATGCCTTCAACATCAACAAGCCTCCATTCCATCAGCACTAACCTTTCTTTTTTCTCTACATTGGATCTTCCAACCATTACCTCACATTGTCCAAGTTCGTCCCCACAAGGTTTTCCACTTTGACTGTTCACAACAATCAACCACAAAGAAGAAATATTCATGCCTCCTTCCTTCCCCCTCATGGTAGGAACAAAACATGGTGTTTTTCCTGATAAAATGGATAAACTATCTATGTGACGAATAGGAGTCTCCTTTTCCCTTCTCATGAACGTTTTCCCCAACACCACTTAAAAATCTTCCATGGAAACAATGGTGAAACTTTCACTTATGCATCAATCCCCAAGTTTTAGCGAAACATCCTTGGATACACCAATGACCCTCTCTACACCTAATTTGACTGCTTTGAAATTTTTCTACATTGGATTAGGTTACAACCCGAGTCTTTGCACTGTATCCTCCCTTATGAAATTACGAGTCACCCCACTATCCACCATCACAACCACTAACTTCCCGTTGATTTCAGCTTGCACATAATAAAGTGTTATCCCATCTTGCTCTTGTCTCTTTGTGGATCCTCCCTCCATGATAATGTTCAATAATTGCAAGACCCTAGCATATGGGTTGTCTACTTTCTCCAAGGCATTCAAATTCTATTTCAAGGGACAATTCTTTGGATAGTGTTCCTTGGCACAAATCCAACATGAAATAAATTTCTTTTCCTTTGGTGCATTTGCTTGTTTGACATTGTCTTCGATACCCTTGGATGTCTTTTCCTTTCCTTCGCCGTTCTTCTTCCTCTTCCCTTATTTCTTCTCACCTTGGGCATCCTCACTGCTTATAGGACTTGTCTTGGCTTCACCCTTGAATTTCAATAGTTTGTTTGTTGCAGTGATGGATGTCATACGTGTTTGCACATTCTGGCATCACAAGTCACTTTGCACCCATGGATGCAAACCATTCATGAAGTGGAAAATTTTTTGTTCCTTTGACATATCTTTGATCTCCAAAATGATCCCAGAAAACTCCTTGATGTAGGCTTAGATCTTACCAGTGTGCCTAAGAGACAACAACTGATTTCTTGCAATCCACGCTTGGTTTCATGGACCAAACTGTGCCTTCATCTCTTCCTAGTTTTCAATCTTCTCTGTGGTTCACCCAGTTTCTAATTCATCCAATCGATTCCTCCACCACAGCTTAGTAGTCCCTTTTAGTAACATCACAACAACATTCACTTTCGCTTTGCTTGAACTTCTTTTCAACCACTCTAAGTACTACTCTATTTCCCAACAGAAGTTTCCAAGAAACATAGCATTGTGGGTTCCATCATATGTCTTAGGTTCCTTTATATTGATCCTCATTTTCATGACATATAAGATTTTCCCATTGGCTACATCTTGTTTCAACAATGTGATGATGTCCTCTTCATCCTTGAACTCCTGACTAACTAAGGCCAATGCATCTTCTGCTGCCTTGAGTCTGCCTTAAACATTGTCAGTCAAGGTGTCTGTGATAACATTCACAGTCATATGACACTCCTGCATGTATTCATTAAACCCACACACCATATTTCCCATATAAGTTTCCATACATTCAACCTTATCACCATGTTGGAACATTACATCTGTCATCTACTCAATAATCTTCTCCAAGATAGTAAGTTGATCCTTCATTCAGCTTGTCTTGAGCTCCCTATCGGTGTCACTGTCATTTGTGTGTGATCCTGCCATGGATGTACCTCCAAGTATCTTCACATATACTTGCAAGTGGTTCATCCAAGGTAGAAAAGAACTTTCCTCAAGACTTCACCAATAATCTGAAATGAACTTTGGGACGCGTTCTACGACTGTTCTCCCTATCCAAGTGCTTATTTTTTTCACACAGAATTGCTCTCAGTTCACAAAAGGAAGACATATAGAACTTCCTTCTCCTAGTACCAAATTTGTTTGTAACTTGTCCTGTCAACCGGAACCAACCTATGTCATAGGTTTTGGTACCAACTATGTCTGTGATGAATCAATCTGCCCACCAAACCATTCACCATTGTCACAATTGCAATACGTTGTTTTCGCATCAAACTCAAACTGACTTCTGCAAACTGTTCTCCCAATTCCACGGTCAGGACTATTGTCAAAGTAGCTCTGATACCAACAATCATGACACCGTTGGAGACCCACTTGAGATGCTAAGTCTCATTCTCTCTCCGGGGCATGCAACACCGTGATGGTTCTCACTTGGCTATAATGTCACCTTCCAAGTGATCGGGATGACTCAATAGCCTATACAACTCTCGTAGTCTATAGTCAATAATGAAAAAGGGTGTCAAGGAGGTGTCACTAGGTAAAAATATTGTCAAACCCTAAAAGTGACATTAAATAAAATAAACATTTATATTTGATGGAATGGGAGGGAAAATAAAGTAAAGATTTGATTTAGTCAAAATGGGGGAAAGATATAGAAGATCCAAAGGAAGGATAAATAGAAGAGAAACCCTTCCCCAAAGGAGCAACAAGATCAGAGGATTTGTATTAAAACCTCATACAAAGAGTACGAGATGATAGATGCAGACATCCATGAGAATGTTTCCTATAACGACTTTTGTGAACTCAAACATAAGTACAACCCAAGGGAGGGAAACATTGCCCACATAATTTTGATCTCATGCGTAAGGTGGGAATATTGACTATTCCACCCTTTGATGGATCAAGAAAGAGTATAGATAGGGACTTGGTACATAATTTAGACACCTACATCCAACTCAACCCAATGTTCAAAGAAGAAGAAATTCAGTATCCCACTCTTCACTTGGAAGGAGAATCTCATGAAAGGGGTTAGGTAGCTAGAGAGGTAGTGGGGGGGCCTAGAGGGCCCATAATGATAATAGTGGAGGTCATTCAATGTAAGTTGGACTAGGTCCACTATATTATTAAATAAGGCCCACTATGGTAGTTAGATATAATAAATGTAAGAGGACTTATCTGAAGGTTCTACTTCTAGAAACTTCCTCCTCTAGAATGTTGTTAGGTGATGGTAGAACTATATAAATGTGTTAAATAAATGTAATTAGATATGAAGAGAAATATTGCATTGTGAGAGATAGCTCAATAGGAGGATGCCCCCTCGAAGAGGTAAGTGAACAGGAGAGGATCTCTTCCATAATAGGATCCATTGTATGGTGTTGCCCTACCTCAAGGGTTTCTATAATAAGTGTGGTTTTTTCTATATTTATCTATGGATATATTTTGTATTCAGTATTTTTGGTGATTATATTTGTAGATATACTGAGGTACTTAACAATTGGTATCAGAGCACTTTCGTTGGCAGGAAGTGTGGGCAAATATTTTTATTTTTTGCAGATTTAATTTTTCGGAAAAAAAAGAGGGTTGCAACACTATGGAAAATTTATGTATGTTTTGGTAAAATATTTGAAAGAAATGGTTTTATATATGAGTTCCTCTCTGAAAAAAACCCAAGTTAAAAAAAAAATTGTCTAAAACGGAGACCGGGAAGTCAAGTCGATTGCATTTTAAAATCTGCAATTTTTAGGGTTTTTTTTTTCGCGGATGGGCGCATGATTTTTTTGATTTATGTAGCATCTGAGGCTGAATTTTTCAAAAGAAATTTCAGATATGAGTTCCCCTCACAATTTCACCCAATTTCAAAAAACAAATCATCCAAATCGGAGCTATATAAGTGAAGATATCGTTGATTTAAAATCAACTATTTTTGGGGGTTTTTCGTGACGGCGGCGGGACTGCAGAGTTCATAACTTTTCATAGGGTGCTTAGATTGTTACCAGATCAATGCCATTGGATAAATTATTTTAAAAGATTTATTTTGGTATATTTTATGTGGTGTTTCCAATGGCTATTTCCTCTCAAAACCCTTGAATAAATTCTACAAATCATTGAAGCATTCAAAGCCCAATTGTATGACACATTGTATGACACATTGCATGGCATATTGCATGACCTTGTAGATGGCCTCAATTATAGTTTTCATAGTATTCAAGATTCATTGGATAGCATGCAAGATATATTTATTATGGTGAACATCAGAGATGAATATAATCAAGAAATATATGCTTGGTATGATTTTGAGGTCGATTGTGATTATTAGTATATGGATAGTTGTCGTTTCTGGGATGACAACCACTTCCATATTTTATTTGATGACTCTACTCCACCTTCTGTAGAGAAAATAAATGTCCCACATCATGAGTTAGTTATGATTACCATCATCCAACCTTCATATTCTACAATGGTATTGTTACTTCTAGATTCAACTTTGATCCTCTCCCACTATCTGGATGGATATTCTTATTTGGATCCACATGACAGTTGTCAGTATTGGGAGCATCATTTTCAGTTGGTTATTGGGTGTCGATATCTTCCGTGTGGAGTTCACATGAGCACTTGGACATGGGACCCTGGTTTACAGTGACGATTGGACTACTTCAGCATGGTGGCTTTGATTTCTCAATGGGGCCCTGGTTCTCTAGTCTACTTCATCACTATGATTCACACTTATCCATGGGACCCTGGTATATGGTTGTACATCAATACTTGACGACAACACTTTCATAAGAGGGATGGAATGTTAGGTAGCTAGACAGTTAGTG
>JZKD02S1999000.1:341421-356550 GCA_000966675.3 Picea glauca
TTGAGTCACTACCAGTAAGGATAAGGTCATCAACATAAAGGACAAGGATTATGAGATGGCTTCCTACTTTCTTGGTATAGACATTAGGATCAAAATGGCATCTAGAGAATCCAGTCATAATAAGAAAGCTATCCATTTTGGCACACCAAGCTTGAGGATCTTGCTTGAGACCATAAAGAGATTTCTTGAGGTAAAAAACAAGCTAGAGTCATTCTGGACATAGCCAGGAGGTTGTTCCATGTATATTTATTCTTGGAAATATTCATGCAAGAAGGCAGATTTAACATCCATTTGATGGACCTCCCATTTATGTGAGGCAACAAGGGCAAGAACAAGGCGGATGGAATTCATTTTTTCTACAAGGGAAAAAGGTTTCATTATAGTCAATTCCTTCAACTTGGGAAAATCCTTTGGTAACTAACCGAGCCTTGTGTCTTTCAACACTTCCATCTGATGCATACTTAGTTCTATAGACCCATTTGCATCTAACAAGTTTTGTTCCTTTTGGAAGAGGTACAAGATCCCAAGTATCGTTTTCCATTAAAGAATGATACTCTTCATTCATTGTTGTATCCCAATCTGGATGACCTGAAGCTTTTGCAAATGTCTCTGGATCATGAGTTTCTGAAACTTGAGCCAAAAGAGAAGAGGTTCGTTGGAACTATGAACATGTCTGACACTGATCTGAAGGATCACCAACAAGATCAACAACTACTTCTCGTGTTGAACGGACCCATCTAGGAAGCGGTGGAGTTGGTGTTGGTTCGAGTTCAAAGGACTCATCTGGAGGAGGTGGATTTTCATCCTCACTGTCATCATCTGAAGAAGAAACCATATCATAAGAAGGCACAAATTCCAAAGATGCCTCGCAGGCCGAAGAAGGCACAATCACCGAATTAGGCTCACATGCCAAGAGATTTTCATCAAATTTAACATTTCTTCTAATAATAATTTCATTACAATGTGATTGAAGAATTCTGTAACCTTTGACATCTTCAGAATGACCAACAAATATACACTTCTCACTTTTAGGCTGCAATGCTTTCCTTTTCTCATCCAAAATGTGAGCCCATGATATACTGCCAAATACACGGAAGTGACTTACATTTGGTTTAATTTTAGTCCAAGATTCTTCCAGTGTTATATTTTTAAGAGCCTTTGTGGGAGTGTGATTTACTATGTAATTTGCACAGTTGAAGGCTTCCGCCCAATACTTTAGACTTAATCCCTTATCTTGGATCACACAATTAGCCATTTCTTTTAATGTGCAGTTCTTTCTCTCAACAACACCATTTTGTTGTGGTGTATATGGAACAATGTGTTGCATTTGGATTCCCTGTGTAGTACAATAGCTTGTAAAATTATTGTTCACATATTCACCTCCATTATTTGTTCTTAACCTTTGAATTTGATGTCTAGATTGCTTTTCTACAAGGGCCTTGTAGGCCAAAAAATTGTCAAAAACTTCACTCTTTAATTTTAAGAAGTAAACCCAAGTATGTCTAGAAAAGTCATCAATGAAAGTTAAAATATACTTGCACCCAGAAAAAGAAGGATAAGAAAGTGGACCACAAAAATCATTGTGAACAAGCTGCAAAGAACCCGAGGCGTGCCAAGAGGCACATTTGTCAAAACTGTCCCTATGATGTTTGTCGATAACACAACTGGCACAAACACCTTCTCTGCATGAAACAAGAGGAAGACTAGTCACAATCTATTGATTACATAGTTGATGCAATGAGCGATAGTTTAGATGACCAAACCGCTCATGCCAAAGTTTGTTCAAGTCATCGCTATGAGCAATAAAAACTGATGAAAAAGCTGATGACCCAAAGTTGTCAAACTTGTACAACCTGGTAATATCATTAGCAATTCCAGTTGCAAGAACATGCTTCGGGTCTTTTAGATCCTTGATTACAACTTGGTGAGGTGAAAACTCGACGGTTTTACCTTCACCTGAATGAGTGATTTGATATACTGATAGAAGGTTACAAGAAAGACTTGGAACCCATAATACATCATTGAAATGACCATTATCTGCTTGAATTGTTCCAGATCCTACAACACTAAGAGATCTATCATCACCAAAAAATATTTTCTTGGTGTTACATTCATTTAGAACAAAAAATATGGTTTTATCCTTATCCATATGATAAGATGCTCCTGAATCAATAAGCCACTCATCAGAAGAAGAAGTAGTAATAGAATTTGAATTGAAGGAGAAACCAGAAGCAAAAAGTGCATGTCCGTGAGAAGAAGAAGTAGAATCAATACTGATGTTGTGTTTCTTCATCGGTGCTTCTAAAGCTGCCATCTTCTTGAAACATTTGGACTCATCATGACCATCTTTATCACAAAAGTTGCAATGCATGTTAGTATTCTTACTTTTATATTTTGTTCCCTTATCACCAGTAGGAGCTGAAGTTGTCTGAGAAGGTTTGGGACCCTTATGTTGTTTTTTGTTGTAGTAGGGATGTTGCTTCTTGGGATACTTGGGTTTGTCTTTCTGTTGGGCAACTAAAGCTTTGTTGGAGGGACCTGCAATGTTGATCACTCCAAATTGTACAAGCTTATCTTCCTCTCGAATCAAAGAAGCACAAAAGGACTCAAGAGTGGGTGTTTCATAAGCTTCTTCTCCTAGAGCCTCTCTCATGGCATAAAAGGTAGATACAAACATAGAATATGCACTACCTAGCTTAGAAAGAATAAGATAGATGCAACTCTCTTCCTCCATCTTTATCTTACATTCTTCACATAAAATTATGAGTGTTTTAAACCTAGATAGATAGTCTCCAAGGCAAGAAAAATAATTTGGACTCAAGGTCAGTATTTGATTTTCTAACTATTGTGCTTGAATAATATTGAGTTTACCAAATATAGATTCAATCATGTTCCAAGCTTCTTTGGGGTCATCAATATCTTGAAGGTGGTACCTTAAATCAGGAGAGATGGAAATTCTGATTAGTCCACGTGCTTTGTCATTCCTATTATCCCACTTGGCTTTCTTATTAGCATCAATGGGTGCTTTTTCCTTTCCCGAGGTAATCTGGTACAAGCCTTTACTTCTTAATAAATCTTCCATGTGATATTTCCATTGGAAGTAGTTGTTGCTGGTAAGCAAGACAATACTTGTAGAAGCCATATTAAATATGCTGATAATGTGGATTTAAAAACTAAAACTGATGATATGGATGGAAATAGCTCAAAAATTTATGTGGTTTAAAAAAAAACGGCACTAAAAACGGACTTTTGATGTTAGAGTTATGCCCTTTTTAAAAAAGGCACAATCGGCAACCAAGTGACCACGTGATTGTGTAAGTTGGTTTATGAAGTGACCCAATTTTATAAAGAGAAGTGGGGATCACTTTTACAATGAAGTTACTTTATAACAGAAAAGTTCCATGCAAAATAAATAACTCTAAAATAAAATATTAAAGCTACGTATAATGATTCACTTTTATACTTGAAGTGAAATACACTTTACAATTTTAGCATGAACTTTTTCAAAAAACGTAACAAAAGAGAGACTTGAACTCAAGAACTCTTACTTAATAAGGCAAATTTTAACCAAATGATCTAACAAAACATATTGTAATATTCAAAAGAAGGATTGTTGTTGTTGTTGTTGAAGACGGCCTTGGAGAGCGTGCTAAAAAAAAACTCTTTTCACACAAGAAAAAAATTTCACTTCTCGATGACAACAAGGGTTAGATCTCGGTTAGCTTACCCAGAAGATGCATATTTTCCTATCTGTTTCTGATTTACCAAGATCGAACAGCTCATGGGGCAAAGAGAATACACAGATATAAGAGAGTAGCAACCCAGAAATAAATAAAACAAAACCAAAATACTACTCTGCAAAAATTTTAAAAAATGTGTATTCAAGCTTTATACCTCCAGATCTGACTGTAATGGTCGTATCGTGTGCAAACGGAAACCTTTTCGAGTGAAATGAGAAGTGTTTCTAACTGAAATGAGCGCTCTAGACGCAATGGAATATTCCTCTCAGCCCACAAATGTACGAAAATGACAGAAAATGGAGATGAGGAAATTCGGCTTCACGATCTCGATCTACAACAGGAGTGAGTCTTCAAACAAGCTTTGATACCATGTTTGAAAACACAGGTATTCCAACAGAGGATGAACACCTTCAATAACCACTCACATAACCAGATCAAATATCAACACATCGATGTTTTCACGTGGTAAAACCCCTACGGGGAAACATCCACGGCCCCAACCAACGCGGCCACTTGGAGCAGTTTATTAATGCAAAGAAAAAGATTACAGAGAGATTTTACAAGATATTTTCTCACAATCGATCATTGACAAATGACCCTCCATGCTCTTTAAATAGATATCATGGACCAATCGGGTGTTAAGCCACATATCAATGGCTGTTAATATCGAGGAGAGTATGAACCGTCGGATCACTCTATGCTGGGAACATATCGTGACCGTCGGATTTCCTAACTACAAATGCATACTAATGCATACTAAAGAAACACACTAGAAAACACACTTTTACCTAATGACACAATAGACCAAGTAGATATTACTAACTCCTAAGTGTCTAAATATCCTAACATTCTTCATGAATCTAAAATCCCTTCTTCTTCATCTAAAGGGATGTGGTGTTGAAAAATCTACACAAGAGAAATAGATGATCCTTTCCATTTTGTCAAAATATGGTCTAGAGCATGCAATATTTGTATCGACATTCCATATAGTGAGGTTCATATAGAGATAAAAATGGACAATTCCATCATTGGATCAGTTCATTGAGTCCCTAACACATGATCAAGATAAGATCATCCATATGGGAAAAATCAAGAGCCCCAAGGTGCATACACTTGTTTTGCATGAGAGTAACAACAACTCTAATCCAATGTCCAAACATAAAGGAAAGGGAATGGCACATTCTGAGCAAAGGAGGGAAGGAAATTCTAAACCCCTGAATGAATCCTTAGGATCCAAAGGTGGAAAGGGAAAGAAAGGGAAGAAAAAATTTGGTTACTACAATCGTGACTACCATCCATAATCATCATGCATGAAGAAGACAATAGACCTCATGGTGCATACACTTCAATAGAGCAATATTGGGGACTACATTCTTGATAATTCCAAGTAGAATCTAGGAGACCGAGTGCTATAAAAATGAGGTAGTTCTCATGCTTTGATTTCTATTCATTATTCTCTCGATGCATGGATCTTGGAATCGGGTGCATCCCATCACACGGTAGCCACACATCATGTATTATCTTCTTTAATTACATGCATGGATCCTCCAATCCTCAATGGTGACGATAATTCAATGGAGGTCACTGGACAAGGGAGAGTAAAGCTCCAACATGGAAGTTTTGAGAACATCTTTCATGTTCTAAAACTCTCCATGAACCTACTCTCTGTTTATCATATAACGCATTCAGGCACAAGAAAAAGGGTGGAATTCACACATGATTATGTGACCATATGTGACATGCATGATAACTCCAAGATTGTTTTCAGTGAGGTAAATCACCAATCTTGTTTTGTATACATTTTCTAAGTTTATTGCTAAATTTGTTTCCACATTGGTACTGACTCATGCTAATGATGATAGTAGACTCTTGCATGAGATATTTGGTCATATACATTTCAGGTACATGAAACAACTCAACAAACAAGGAATGGTCAAAGGCTTTCCCAACATACACTTTTCTGAAGGAGTTTGTCAAGGATGCTTTCTTGGGAAACAACCTCGAAAAAGAGAAGGCTTGGAGGGCCTCCTCTCCCTTGAGGCGTGTCCAAAGTGATCTCACGATTCCTTTTCCTCATCCGTCCATCAATAAGGGGAGGTATGTTCTCACATTTATTGATGATCACTCATGAAATAATATTTACGTTGGTTGTTTCTCTCATTGGTTATCAACGATTATTTATTTAGGGTTTGAGATATCACTAATAATTGATATTAACTACCTCTTGATGATGATCCCAACTTAGGGTTCGAAACATTGAGAAAATTAAACATGAACTTATCTACATTCTCTCTTAAAAATCTTAATACAAGTAAAATCAACACATTAAGTAATATTCTTTTGTTTTTATCACATGCAGATGTTTGCATTACTAGACAATATTTACTCTATCAAATAGTTAGTTTCTCATCCACACATGATAGATGGAGGAGATGTAGTTAGTATAGTATTGAATTATAGAAGTTTCAATTAATACAAATTGTATGCATGTTCTTACATATATTTACAATTTTGGTATTTCATTATGACTTTCTTCATGTCTCTTGTTCAAATTGTACAAGGTAAAGGAAATAGTGTTGCGAATGGTACTTCATCCATGCTTAAGCATGACTTTGTATCTAATCCTAACTCTCCACACAACCCTTCTATGTAGATATATACTCATTTTCAACACTTGGTTGATGAGGTACAATTTCTAAATCAATTCAATCAAATCCAAGTTACACATCAATTTTTAAAACAATAATTATAGTATGTATTTATTAATTTGAGTGTTTACATGTAATTTCATCACACAAAGGTCTAGGTACATGGGGTTGTTGATGTCATAGTCATGTGGGCACATGAGAGGGTTGCAACAATTCTTAGAAATCCCGATGAGGGTCAATTGACGATCCTAAGACCTATCATCCAGACTCAGATCCTATATACGTAATTCTCCATCGAATTTTCCAAGGTTAATTGATCTATCTATTTAAAATTTGAAATTATTGTCATCTCATAAATTTTGTACTAAAGGTTATCTAAATTGATTTTAAATTTAATGGTAGTACAATGCACTTGATGTTGTTTTTATGTATGGATGTTGACACTCCTACATGTGACGAGGGGACTGGTTCAGGCGATGGTGGTGGTGATGATGTTCATAGGGGTGATGGGGCACCTGGTATGGGGGATGGTGGTGGTGGTAGTGTGATCCAGATTATTTTCAACACGAAATGAGAGCGGAGATATAACACATAAATATTCAGATATATTGCAAGAGAGACAATAATATAACAAAGATATATCATAAATATAACAAGAGTAACAAATATATAGTAATACATGATTTCTATTAATGAAATAAATGTACAGAGACTGTAAAAATACAGAGAGAAAGACTCGCTAGAATGGTGACAACTTATCTCTGATAAAAGATGTGATGGTTACTCGCATTTGCAAGAAGATAATTACAATGAGGCTCTGAAGGAATTTTTACAATAAACAGGAATGCCAAAAACCCTAGACATCCAAAAACCTAACCCTAGGAGATGAAGCGCAAAAATTCATGTGGGCCCCATTTGGGTAAGTTAGTACATCAACTTCTCAGGGTCGTAACTTTTGCATACGATCTTCGTTTTAGGTGCATTATAGCCCGTTCGAAAGGTATCATCGAGGAGATTCATTATGGGGGGGAATATATAACGGACTTTCATATTGCTCCCTGTTTTCCCAAAAACATCTTTTAGGGCCTCAAAATGGCCCCAGAAGTTAAAAACTGCTAAAAATAGTAAATTGCTAAAAAATTGTTTTGAGCCAATTGTAAAAGGTGTGTGGCCACTGATATCCACATGGATAATAGTGATCACAAGGCTAGTGGTTCTATATGATTTAGATTTGCATTGTTTTCTTATATCCCATTGTTTTTTAGCTCAATGCTTTGATTTGTAGTAGATCTAATTGTTATATATGTGAAATTAGTTTTTATAATATCTATGGATTTTATAATTATTTTTTGTACTTTATGATGAGTATTGATATATTTTGTGTTTATTGATGAGTATTGATGGATGCTAATGTATTGATGGGTGTTGACTTTATGATGAGTATTAATGAGCTTAATGCATTTTATTGTTATCTCCTTCATAGTGGTGTTTTTTGTGTTTTATTTGTGTAACTGATGGTTTACAACATTTTCTTATCCAATTTATTTATGTATATGTTTATTGATGTATTTTACTACCAACTCCTTAAAATAGTGTTTTTTGTGTTCTCTTTGTGTATTGTGATTGTCTGCAGATTTTTTGAAGAATTTTCTTATAATGGGTTTTCATTATTAAAGTATAAAATGGCATTTCAATTTCATTTAAGTAATATCTTCACCATATTTGAAGTGACATTTTTTCATGCATCAAAATTGAAAAAATAAAAAATTTAAACCAAGCATCACATAATAAGTATGTAACCTTGAAAAAAAAATTGATTGAATAAAAAATTAATGAGGTAATAAAATGATAATAAAAAATATTAAAAATTTCTATTGTATAATGAGATGAATTTCATTGGGGTTACCATCTCAATGGTTTTGTAAATCATGGGACTAATTGGTTAACCAAATCAAGTTTATGTGGCGCTATATGTGCACTTCTAAATAAAGGTAAGGGTGCAACTTTATGTTTCTCCACAAACATTTTATATGGATGGCAAGGCCTTAAAAACTTATGACCATCAATAAATAATCTCCATTGTAAATAGTGCTAAAATTTCTTACTACATTGATCTCAATGAAAAATGTATGCAAAAGTTTTTATGATGTTATATTATAAGGCTCACTTATGTAATAATGTCAAGTTGTTAGGAATTAAGTTATTACTGGATGATGGTTGAGATAATAACTCGAACACATCCTCTCGAATAAGAAGTAGTTATATATTATAACCATTTGCAATATCTATAAAATAGACATATCTTATTGTAATGATGAAACAAAGATAATATTGAATTCCTCTCATTCATTCTTCATCGTTTATCATTTGTGTGTCATAGTCTATATTTCTTATATGGTATTAGAGTAACACATGGATAACCCAAGAAGATATGAATATATACCTCATGAAATATAGATCATTGAGAAGTCATTACAATAGTGGGCCACATGTAAACTATAGTGGAAAAGAAGAGGCTTGGGTTGAGTGGATAAATAAAATAATAACAAATCTGCTCAGTATAATAAGTCCAACTAGTATGGAATTAGCTGAAGGAGGAATTCAGCCTTGGAATCAGTGGCAACCACAAATCCATTTCAACATAATCCTTATTGGCATTGGCATTCATCTACAACATTTTCTTTGGAATTAGTAAGAATACCTACACTAGTATCATAAACATTAGAATTAGCCATTAAATCAACATTTTTCTAGCCTCAAGATCGAGATTTTCCACACACACACATACTTTTAAGTTTTCAACATTAGGAATTGCCTTTGGAGGGGTTACAAATTCATACTTAGCATGTTGGGTCCCTATGTCGAATCAATGTTCCCACTTATCCATAGCTAATCGGGGGAGAAATGAATCAATGATATAGCTACCACATTCCTGGATCTAGATGAATCTAGTTTGATCTGATCGTCCAATAACCCATTATCTGGTCTTATCCCACTTGTTTTTTCAACCAAAATTTAATTCAAGCTGGTTGTGTGAAAAATCAATGGATCATGTGATCTACCTATTTCAACTGGTTCACTTTTACCATCATTCCATTCTTGCTTCAAGAACCTCCTCAAGTCAATGAGCGGTCTTCCTCCAAGTCCATGAGATGCGATCTGTACAAAGAGCCCAAATGTACCATATCTCAACATATCTAACAAGAATTCAAGCCGTGTGCAAGATAACAAAGGAGCCACTAGGTTTCTAAAATTGATCACTGGAATGTAGATCTAGTTATTTGAGTTACCTTGCCTCCATATTATTAGTTTTTTCAAACAAATTAAACAGAAGTAATCATATTTCTTGTTTAAGGAGTAGAGATTTGGGTTTACAATTGTTCATTTATTTTCAATGTTTACATTTTCACAAGTTGTTTTTGGCTGTTAATCATGGAAGTTCCATTAGATAAATACTCTTGTTTCAATTTCCACACCTAGAAAGTAAAAATCCAAATGTAGCTAATGAACATATCCTTGTAGGGAATAGTAAAAGGGACGGATAAAGAACCAAGAGATCTAATTAGATTACTAGAATGGAAAAACAAAATGATAAATCCAAATCCATCAATGGCCTTTCTCTGATATATTTAGAGTTACATCTCGTAGATATGGAAAAATCATCCAAGGAAATATGGGATATGTTGAATGCATTGTTTGGAGCACAAGCAACAAATGCAAAGTTATCTCTGAAGTTACAGTTGGTTAGTTTTAATATGTCAACTAAAATCATTATGTCTAGTCACATAAACAATCTAAGATCTATTCTCAGACAACTAGTAGAGGTCAAGAATGGGGTAGATGAAGAGGATGCCAAAGATATTTTGTTAAATAGTCTACCATCTACAATTCTATTTTTACTCTAATCCAATTAAATTCTCAAAGTCTAGAAGATATGATTGATGCACCCTTATCTAAAGAAAATAGGGACATTGCAAGAGATATAGAAGGTGATACTCAATCTGAGATGACATTCTACTTAAGAAACAATTGTAACACATAAATTGAAGACGAGGGAGATATAATGTTACTACTATAGAAAAATGGGTCATATAGAAATTAATAGTAAAATCTGTGCCAATGATATTTTCAAAGGAAAGACTAAAGAATTGGAAAACATATCTCTTACTGAAGATCCATTGGATACAAATAATGAAGAAGAAATTGATGAAGAATTCACATTTTAAGAAGGTTGTTGGATCCTCGGTTTTGAAAGTTCCAGTTTTGCGACAGTTAGAGTGTGTTGTGGAACAACACAATGCACCCGCTGAGGATCTGAGTGACGGAAAGTGATAGATCGGAGAAACAACAAGGAATTAAGTTGTCTGCCAACTGGAAGGAACAACAGAAAGTGCCATAACCTTCCAGAAGAAACCATTAGAAGATGCAGAATCAAGAACGTGTAATGGACAAATCAATAAGACAAGGACTTATGAAACATGACAAGGCTGTTGCGGATGTTAATGTTGATAGTGTTTTTTATCGTATGACTATTGATATTGATGCATTAGTGCATTCAAAAACCAAACAATATTCAAATCACTTCCATATTTCAAGTCGACAGTTGTATTTTTTCCATCTTTCCAGGAAAAAGATCACAATGAACTCTGGATTTCTTGCAACTTAACCAAACTTAGTTGTATTTTTAGATATTATTTCTCGAGTGGTAGAGGGAGTTGGATGAGTTTTATTGATATATAAACATTTTTGTTATTAGAAAGAGAGGGGGAAGTCTCTAGAGACAAGGGGTTTTTCACTTAAGAGACCCGATAGGTCTTAGAAAGTTCAAGGAGGCTTATGAGAGAGTTGTAGGAGGCACTTTGCCTATGATCATTGTAACCTTGACTCCATATCCCAATGGTCCATCATTGATTTACAGTAGCTACTGTCTTTTCCTTTCCTTTTTTTCTTCTTCTTTCTCTAGTATAAACCCAATCAAGTCTTTTTATTTCTATATTACCAATATTACTCTCATTTGCAGTCTGGGAGTGACTCTTGGAGTGCTAACATTGTTGGCTTCATTTCCGGGGATGGAAGTGAAGATATCTTCCCTGGGAGAACGACAATGAAGAGATATAGATTTGGATGGTGAACTGAAGCTGGACACTTTAGACTGGTTATCCTTCACCATGGTGACTCCATAGTTCAGAATTTTGTAGGTGACTCCACTGGTTGAATATCCAGAATGGCATCAGATGATCGGATGGAATCCATTGTGGATGCAAAGTTTGTTTCTTTCAAGTTTGTTGATATTCCTAGTTTCCCTAATACTGTTCCTGCTATAGATGTGTGGGGAGTTGACCTTCTATGGTTCAGAGAGAAGGATGAAGACAATCTTGCACATCATGTAATCAAATTTCATCAATACATGGACCAGCTGAGTATACATCGTGAAGAAATATTGATGAAAATGTTCATGTATTCATTGGAAGGATATACAAGGAAATGGTATAAAACACTCCCTGCTTCTAGTATTTCCTCTTTGAAGGACTTTCATAATGTTTTTTATTCTCATTGCAAGATAATTTATCCAGTTGAAAGACTTTTTGAGAATTGTTGTGAGGGGTATGCATCATATATTCGGGATTCAACAAGTGATTCCTCTAGTTGTTGGATACACCTACCACACTTAGAGGGGGGGTGAATGAGTGTGGGGCTCTTTTTCCCAAAACATCCCTCTTGCACAAAAACTCATCAATTAGCATTCAACATTTATTCATTACCCATTGATGTCATTTATAACAAGTTAGATGTGAGCACATATCATCAACATATATCAGAAATATATCATCAACAAATCATCATCGCAATGAACACAAAGAACACAAGATGTATGTACAATTTTCTTTTTATTACGGACTACAATCCTTGGGGTTTATTAGCAAAAATTGAATAGAGTACAACTCTGTAAGAGCACCTGCTCTATAATGCAAGATCCAGCTTACACCCTCAGCATCAACTGAGATGAGGCAACAATCCTCAACAGATATCAATATGTCAACAGGTACGTGACCTGTCAATAGTGCAACCCGCATGTTCATATGCCCTGGCTCACTACAGCCCGCGTGTGCATGTGGCCAGTGTATAATGTAACAAGCGTATGCTTCTGAGCAACTAGGATTTTTCTTTGCTTCACATGCTCAGATCCTCTGCAACCTGCAATCACTTTCTCTTTTGTCTTCCACTGTCCAAATTGACCCACAGCCAGTCAAAATGCATCCAAGATCTCTAATAGCTTGCTCATGCTCCTCAACAAATCAATATGAATGCTATCTCAATCATGTATAAACAACTAGTATATCATAGCAATCATGTCACTACTAAATCACAAGAGTGTTTCTCACTCCATCAACCAAATCAACCAAACTAAACCACATCATAGAATCCATACCAAGAATTCCCTAAGAATTCAAAACACATCAAACAATAGTATCCATCAAGACAATAATGTAACCATACCAGTGTCTCAATGATAGATCTGAGGCCATAGAATGTAGATCCAGAACCTGCTTCATCATCCAAGAGCTTGGCACCAGTTCAAACACATATATCCATGATTTTATCCACTCCACGCTCCCTGTACACAGTAAGCCCGCATGTACACTCACCCTATATACAACCAACCCACGTGTACACGCACCCTATACATAGACAGCCCACGTGGGCATCAAAAAATAGGATTTTCTGTGAATCCGAGAATTTTGCCGTCAAGATCTCTGACATTGCCAAAACTTTGATGCATCCATGAGATCCTCCTCTCGCTCTCTTCCTCAGAATAGATCTTCAATCATGCTCAAGATATCCACATCAATAAGATGCTCTCACAAGAAGCTCTCCATCAATACTCCAAAAGATATTCACAAGAAGCTCTCCATCGATCCACAAAAAGGATTCTCACAAAATGTAAATTTTACAAGAGATCCTAGCTTCTTATTTATACTTTCATCTTCTAGGTCACTTAACCCATTTTTAGGTTACTTAACCCATTTCTAGGTCACTTAACCCATTTTTAGGTTACTTAACCCATTTCTAGGTCACTTAACCCATTTTTAGGTTACTTAACCCATTTCTAGGTCACTTAACCCATTTTTAGGTTACTTAACCCATTTCTAGGTCACTTAACCTATTTTCCTTATTTTAGGATTAATCACTTTCCATGAATAGAAAGTTCTCCAATAGTTTATCATTTAAATATTCCTTCTTGATTTTGTCACTTCATTTTATCATTTAAATAATCTTTCTTGATTTTGTCACTTTACTTTATCATTTAAATAATGATTTCTTCTTTTCAAGCACTTTGACTTCTTTGAATTTTTGGGGCTTCAAGCCATCATATAGGGGTCCTTCAACTTCGTAGAGCCATAACTCTCAAACCATGAGGAGTTATGTGGCATTCCACATACCACCGGAAATGGCATGTAAAGCACTATCCATCTAGGATAGTTTCACCAACAACTTCATTGATCTTCATCTCATTAGTCCACATGCAAGCATGGGTCCTCCAATTGTTCTTCTAGGATAACTCAATCTGTAAAGCGTCTTCCTGTGAGGGATTTCATCATAAGGGGACCACTTTGGAGTTCATCCATTTGTGCACCTTATCAACCATGATAAGACAATAATGATTCATATTTGCATCTGATCCGAAATCGGATTCAGAAGCTTGTCAGGGCATAAAAAATGCTCAAAAATGAAAGTGCTCGAAATCCGACGAAACCAACACCATTGCGTCCGGCTCGTCTTCCTGATTCCGGTGGTATATTTACTTTCACAAACAGAGTCCGTATGGAGAAGTTATCGCGATCTGTTCGCCGGGCCAAACAGGCAAAAAAATTTGACGCTGACTGGACAGGTCGTACAGTTGACGTGGCAGGCCGTACAGCTGACGTAGGCGACCGTACGGTGACTTGGAAATTGATGACATGGCGACCCTGCTGACATGGCAAGTTCTGATTGGTTGTCAATGGGCGAGTTATATGATGACACATGGCATGATTTGGAGCAATGGAAAGGTGCCACGTGGCCCAATGAAGGGCTGCCACGTGGCACCCGTTTATTTGTTGTTGGTTTGTTTGGTTTATTAAAAATTTATATGGAGGCCGCGGGGTTCGACCCTCGGACCTCCCACACCATTCCAAATCTTTTACAAAGTCCAATCCACCAACGCGCCGCGCATTAGGTCTTATTAACCATATGTCTAAACTTTTATTTAAAGTTGAAAAAGATTACATTTTGGCGCGGGGTCGGGCTGGGGCTTAGCCCCAGCCCACGGTTTCGGTGGATATGGAATATGACCATTTTATAGAGCGCGGTTTATTGTATTGCACGGTTAATTTTAAAACCCGTGGTATATATTAAGTGGGGTGGTTATATATGTGTTTAACCCACGGTTTTTACGCCATATGACCACCTATTATTTGCGCGGGGGGCTTTAAACGTATAGCCCGAGGTTCTTTAAATGTGCCATGTGACCATATAGAAGGGGGCGCGCCCAGAGAAGGGGGCTAAAGCCCGTTTTAAAACTATAATATGGTTGAAAAGTGGGTTTTTCAACCACTTTTTGGGTTTTTAATGCTAATTAAAGCAATTTTAATGTAATTAACTCATTTTTAAGGGTTATTGGGCATTTTTAGAGCCTAAATTCGTGGAGGAAGTTGGAGATGGAAAACTAACTCCCCCATTATTTAACCAAGGCCATTTTG
>JZKD02S1999000.1:377447-389730 GCA_000966675.3 Picea glauca
TTTCTTGATTTTGTCACTTTACTTTATCATTTAAATAATGATTTCTTCTTTTCAAGCACTTTGACTTCTTTGAATTTTTGGGGCTTCAAGCCATCATATAGGGGTCCTTCAACTTTGTAGAGCCATAACTCTCAAACCGTGAGGAGTTATGTGAAATTCCACATATCACTGGAAATGGCATGTCAAGCATTATCCATCTAGGATAGTTTCACCAACAACTTCATTGATCTTCATCTCATTAGTCCACATGCAAGCATGGGTCCTCCAACCGTTCTTCTAGGATAACTCAATCTGTAAAGCGTCTTCCTGTGAGGGCTTTCACCATAAGGGGACCACTTTGAAGTTCATCCATTTGTGCACCTTATCAACCATGATAAGACAATAATGATTCATCTTTGCATCAATTCACCACTGCATCATATATATCAATTATGCATCATGTATCAATGACAACTCATTGATCCATATTCATCATTGCATCATATCAATGATCCATATTTATCAATTGGTTTCCACTTGGACATCTATCATTCTCATCAAGGGAATCATATCGATGATCCATCTTTATCAATTGGTTTCCACTTGAACATCTATCATTCTCATCAAGGGCATCATATCGATGATCCATCTTTATCAATTAGTTTCCACTTGGACATCTATCATTCTCATCAATGCATATACATTGTTCATCAATCATCAATCAATCAATTACTTGACATCAATCAATGATATCAATCAATCAAACCATTTGAATCAATGACATATGATCCAACAATCTCCCAAATAATCAAACCATTGGCATCAATGACAACATGATCCAACACTAGCAGTGCAGATGAAGGGGATGATTGTAGTGGGCAGGACCTATATTATGAGTTTCATGATGCTTTTCCTAAATTTGAATAACATTTGCATCGTTCATGTCAAAATCTAGGTCTCCAAGAGAAAGATTAGGATGGACAGTCCATCATTTCCCTATCTCCTCCATTTCTCGATTCTTTAAGTCAAGAGGGCATATTAGGTTCAAAGTTATTTCATCATGAGGATAGTGTTTCAACTCGTTGCGACCAAATTCATAGATTACCAGTTGTTGTAGTAATCCCTCCTATTATTAATGAACTAGTGTGCCATGATTTTCCCAGTTTTGATGACTATGAGGATGTTTTCTCTGAACAACTAGTTGTCCTAGCTATTGTACTAAGCCCCTCAACCATTAATAGTAAAATGTTCATTGATTCTCATTTTTATGATGATTATGAAGATGATTTCTCTGAAAAGTCAGTTGAAGACCTTATATCAGAGAAGTACCCTTTCCATCAAAGCAACAATAGCTTCTGTCAGCCCTCATGTCATATTTTTGTTGCTGAAAAGGAAGGAAAAGATGATAATCTACGTTTGGAAGGTGAAAAAATGAAAAATTGGGACCATAAGCCAAGCTATGATGAATATCCCTCACAATCAGAAGATAAGAAAGAAGATTGTAGTTTCCCAAGAACTTCTAATTGTGATGAATTGCCTTATCAATCCCCTATTCCTCTTGAAGACACAAGCTCAGTTTCATCAAATATCCAAGATCAAATGCCATGTGAGAATATGGGAGAGGTTGAAATTAAAGAAAGTAAAGCATCCCTAAGACTTTTTCCTAATACAGCTCATGACCAGGAGTGGACCAAGGCCATATGCATTGAAAATGACTTAGAGAAACTAGCATGCTGGAGCATTTTGATTAACAACCCGAAAGCAGTGATCAAATCAGAGTATTGTTTTGAGAATGAATCAGAAAATCAACAAGCAATGCAACAACCAAGCACAGTGGAGGAAGGACCTAATGCAATAATTTTCCTTTTTACAAAAAGAAATATCGCAGGGGAAAGTATTGATGATGTTTTTCAGAATCCATTTACAGCCTATTTGCAAGCAGTAAGTGAGCCTAGGCTCATTGATTTCTTCAATGGAAAGTGTATTTCCAAATGTTTCTTTGACGTGCCTTTAAGTAGGCATTATCTCTGGTGCTTAAGGAAGCACATTTCAAAGCTTCAAACAGTTGAAAAAATGATGAAATGGCTTGATTGGTTGTTTCATGTAACTTGAATGCCTCATTTTCCTAGTAACCAGAGTAGGTGTGTGCAATAAGCTTGCTAGGCAAGCATCGTTTTCAACATTTTTGTCAGTTTCAGTTTTAGATTTGCAGCGTGTTTTTTTCAGCTTCAGTTTTCAATTTTCATTTGGTTTCAATTGAAGGTCACAGGTCAAATCAGGTTGCAAAGGTTAAAGGTTGGGAGCAACCCATGGATAAGGCACTGGAACTGCATGTTCTTGGAGCCTCACATGGAGGTCTCTAGCCCCTGTGGAGCTAGATGTTAACACATAATATTGTATTATGTTTTGAGATAATTTCCCAAAATACATTGCTACAGGAGGGTTCCTGTACTTTTGGACAGCTTGAGTTCAAGTCAGTTTTTCAGGGGTTTTGAGAAGGTGTTTGCAGTTCTTGATGATTCCATTGTGTAGCAGAAATCATAATATTTCCATCCATATCTTTTTCAGGCCCAAAAATATTCTGGGAAGGCCTCCAAAAACCCTCTCAAAGACCATGTTGCATTTCTACTGAGAGCACACTACGCTTTTGCAATTTTTGAGTGACTAACTTAAAACTTGGATTATGAACAAATGGGAAGGTATTTTTAAAACTAGAGGAGGTTTTTATTCATCACATACCAAATAACAAAAAACTCTCTCAGTTTTTCAAAAAATGTTATGTTTAGAGAAATATTATACATATAAAAGGCATTACAAAATGTGTAGAACTGTTTCACAAGTGGCACTACGAAATGTGCATAATTGTTTACAGTGGCTCTACGAAATCTGGAGGTGCGCTACAAAATATTCAGGCGCTGCGAAAAATAATTCAAAGGACATGTGGCAATCATTCAAGAGAACATAGATAGAATTCAAACTCGTTTTCAACATTTCAAGGAAGGAAATTACAGGTGGCAGAGTATTATCAATGCACTAATTCGACAACCAAACAATATTCAAATCACTTCCATATTTCAAGTCGACAGTTGTATTTTTTCCATATTTCCAAGAAAAAGATCACAGAGAGCTCTAGATTTCTTGCAACTTAACCAAACAAAATTCTATTTTTAGATATTAGTTCTCGAGTGCTAGAGGGAGTTGGATGAGTTTTATTGATATATAAACATTTTTGTTATTAGAAAGAGAGGGGGCAGTCTTTAGAGACTGAGGGTTTTTCACTTAAGAGACCTGAGAGGTCTTGGAAAGTTCAAGGAGGCTTATGAGAGAGTTGTAGGAGGCACTTTTCCTGTGATCATTGTAACCCTGAGGGGCATCTTTTTTGGTAAAAAATTATATTATTGAAGGTTCATGATATCTGTGTTATCGGATTGTATTCCCTGTGTTCTTTTCCAATTTGTTTTCTTACTTGAATGAATTGTACAACTTGATGATTGTGGTTGCCTTTGATTAATGGATTCTTGAGCCTCCGAGGATCTAATGTATCTTTCCCATTAGTCAATCTTTACATTCAATCACCTTGAATTCATTTATGCAGAGAGGATATATGCCTTATGATTTTTCTTCTTTGTGTTATCTTTTCTTCCTCTATTCAATAAACCTTTTATCTGATATGTAGATTGATTGAATTTAATGAGAAGGGTGTTTGCTTGACTCCATAGCCTAATGGTCCATTATTGATTTACAATAGCTATTGTATTTTCCTTTCCTTGTTTTCTTCTTCTTGCTCCAGTATAAACCCAATCAAGTCTTTTTATTTCCATGTTACCAAGCTTACTCTCATTTGCAATCTGGGAGTGACTCTTGGAGTGCTAACATGATCTAGAGAGCCAAAAATAGTTTTTCAAAAATGTTGTGGAAATGTTCAGATAGATGTATGACTCAACAACACTGGAGAGAGTGAATCTAGAGTTTAAACTCCATGGGGGAGTTGCAGAAAACCCTATATCTTCCACGGTTTTGGTAGACGGATCACATAAGCCTATTAATTTTTTGTTGCAGCTTTTCTATCACATTTTGGAGAATGAAAAACTTACCCATAAATTATGAAACACCATCAGAATCACTCTAGGAACTGGAGGAAACTCAGGGGAACACATTGTTTCTAACCTGCCATAACATAATAACAACTCAATACAAAAAAGGAAGAAGAGGTATGATAGGTAATTTAGACTAAATTCTCATATAGATGGTTATGAGATCAATAATCCTATGCTAGACTTAGGTTCATATTTTAACATCCTACCCAAGAAAACAAGGGAGGAAATGGGAAAACCCATGCTGGATTATTCTCCCATTCAATTGCGCATGGCCAACCAATACTACATTTACCCCGTGGGAAGGTTGGAGAACATCGAGGTGGACATTGTAGGGGTTAATACCATGGCATACTTTGAGTTCATTGATATTATGGGGGAGAGGGACCTATATACTGCCTGTCTTGAAATGATTGGGCCCATGACAACTATGCTATCATGGACCTCAAAATGGAGATCATGATATTTGAATCGGATGGAGTAAAAGTCATCCATCCCTTGGATCTATACGAGGGGAATAGGTATATAGAACCCTCTAATGAGAACATGTAACCAAACCTCTTAGATCAGATGTATCTTTTAACTACTGGAAAATGGGTATACTACATTAACCCCACTACAGATGGATTTGTGATTTGGAGAAATATTTAATCCGTGGGAGAGGACTTGGAGGCATATTTTAAGAATTGGTAGCATGGACGGTATGAAAAATTCTCCAGATGATGTGCAATCGTTAGAGTGTTGAGATGAATCGGAATTGAACTCAGAGAGAATTCGATCTATGATGGTGTCTCTGAGTTACAAAAATGTTTGGTTGAAATGGAGGAAAAGGTTGGGATAGATCATAGAATATCATCTTTAGATGTTGCCCTGCGTGCAACCCCAGCTAGGTGGTGGGAGACGCATAAAATCAATTTTCATTCATGGGACCAGACCAAACTCGCTATGTAGTATCATTTTAGTCCTTCATCTCAGATCCATCTAGAGAGTTCATAATATAAGCTGCAACATCACGCGCTACCACTCGGACTATACGAGGGGACAACCAATCCAAGAGAGATTGTTGCATAATGTATCAAAGTATGGACAACGACACAAATACATCTTCAGTTTTTAGCACACCAGTTGTTTCATTCACTAGGACAAATTCCAACTACCTGGCATGTACATGAAGAGATCAGACATCAAACCGCTTGCTAGGAAGTACTCCATAAACAATTTTTCAAGATTTCTCATTTTCAAGTAAGTCTCCCAAAATCACTTTAGCATTGCATCATATTAAAAATATGCTATTTACTGATGAAATAAAGGCTATGTAGATTTTAACCTTGTACAATATTTACTGCAAACATATTTTCAGTAAAATAACAAAAAAGATACAATGGCAAATACAAACATTACACAAAGATTTTTCCACTAGAAACCCAAACTGGTAAAACCAACATATTATATATTCATTCATTGTGATACATTTTTTACAATACAATAGACATATAGGAGCCAGCAGCATCCAAAACACTAACCCAATGACTTGGATTAGTCAAAAACCCTAATTCCTTAATCGGAAATAGAAACACATCGGCAAAGAAACCATGTGCCAAAAAACCACCTAAATACGTGACACATTTTCCTAGGCATAATTGTTTTTCTCGTGGGTGCCGCCCCCGAACCCCCGCACAAGGGGAATTCTCCCCCTTGCAAAGAATATAACACATACCCAACAAGCTACCTGTCCTCCCACAGTCTGTCCCGCACATGAGCATTTTATTTGGTCTAGCCCTACTTCTCTTTCTACCAGTCTACCTGCACATTATAGTAAAATTGATACAAACCCTAACAACCTAGATAACCTAGAAGACCTTAGGCATTTTAAATTTAAGGAGTCTAAAGGAAGTAGATCTATCAAAAAAACTTTCCCAACAAAATCTAGTATCTTTTACACTGAACCCTTTAAGTTGTGCAAGGGAAACACAGGTAGTGAAGAAGATCCCAGGATAGCTTATGTAGGTGACTACTGGGATGAGTAGACCATGATTGAAATCCAAGCCTTATTGCATGACTATGAGGACCTGTTTCTGAAAAATTTCTATGACCTCAAAGGAATTAAGGGAAACCTAAGAGAGATGAAGGTAAAGCTAAAACTTGGTGCAAAACCTCTTAAGCACAGACCACGTCGATTGAATCCTCGAGTTAAGGAGAAAGTGAAAAATGAGATTGATTGTATGCTCACAATAGGGTTAATATTCCCTATTGATGAGGCAGAATGGATTAGTCCCATCATAATTCAAAGTAATAAGGGCACAAAGGATATCTACGTTTGTGTCAATTACAAGAACCTAAAATTTTCCTATATCCATGATCCATTCCTAACTCCCTTCAGTGATGAAGTTTTAGAACAAGTGGCAGGTAAGGAATCCTACTCCTTTACAGATGGATTTTCCAGCTATCATCAAGTCTAGATTACAGAGGAAGACAATAGAAATACCACCTTCACTACTGAGTGGGGGTCATTTGCTTATAATTTCATGCCTTTTGGGTTGAAGAACGCCCCAACGGTATTTTCTCGGATAGTCATTGTGACATTCCGCGACTTAATCCATAAGTTTTTGGAAGTATACATGGACAAATGGGAAATTTATATCATGTTGAAATAACACATTGCTATGCTCTGACTAATGTTTGAGCAGTGTAGGAAGTTGCATATTTCCCTAAACTTGAAAAAGTGTATATTCTATGTACCCTTTGGGAATCTTCTTGGACATATCATGTGCAGGGAAGGGGTACTCATTGATCCCTCAAAAGTTGTGGTCATCCTTAATATACCACCCCCCATATCTGTAAAGAAACTATGATCTGCATTGGGTCACATGGGATATTACCGCAGGTTCATTCACAGTTATGCAACTATTACAACACCTTTGGAACAACTATTAAAAATATCTGAAGGATTCCATTGGACTCCAGACTACGATAAAGCCTTTGATGTGTTAAAATAAAAGCTGAGTTTTGCACCCATCTTGACTTACTCGAATTGGAAAAAGGAGTTTCATGTTCTTATTGATGCCTATGGAGTTGCGCTATGTGCCATCCTTGTGAAAACTGAAGAAGGGAATAACAACCATCCTATCTATTTTTTCAGTCAAAAGCTATCTTAGGTTGAACGCAACTACATCATGCTAAGAGAATGCGCACTAGATTGGTACATGAGATTAGCTATAAACATTCCACCATGAACAACCATAAATATTGGGGATATCAAGAAGATGATGATGAATGAATTCCAGAAGCCTATCTGAGAGGATCAATACATGAATGAGATGATAGAGATCAGGTAGAAATGAGGAGAATATTTCTGGGAAATAGACCATAGATTCAAATGATTGAAAGGAAATTTCAAGTATGTCATGACATATATGCAACATAGGCATCTGTTTGTCAATTCACTACTACCACATTTGAAATACCCCTTGAGACCGCAAAATTTTTAGACCCAGGCAGAGGCTCTGTAGGAAGCCTTGAAACTAGAAGAGAACCAACATCAGAAGACAGATTCGGAAATAGAGGAGCTCAAGGAATACATGAAGAATATAACATGTCAATTAAACTGGAATAGGAGTAAGGACAAAAGAGAAGTTGTTTGGTGCACCACATGTAGGACAGAAGGAAACCACAAGAACGAATGCCCAACATTAAGAAAACAGTCGCCAGCCCTGAGACCTTAAATGGTCAAAATCAATCGGATGAATCTTGGGCTTGAGAGTTGCTTATGTGTCCTAGAGGTCCTAACCATGCAGGATAGGTTGGGAGGGTAGTTATTTTAATGTTCAGTGACATGGTGCATCTTTATGTATATTTTGTTCAAGTGATTGTGATGTAAATGATTGCACCACTATATATATATTTACTCTTTGATTATGCGTCTCTAACATTTATGTCAATGTGTTGGCTTGTGTCATTCTTGATTTCCATGAGGTGTCGCTTGTAATGATTTTAATTATGATGTCGTGTGGATTATGTGTCGATTGATTCGTTGTTATGTGGTGATTATGTGTCTCTTTAATCGTGTTAATGCATGGCTCATGTGTCATTTTAGTTATGATGATGTATCACTTGAGATGTTGTTTATTATGTTGTAATGAATTTAATATCCTAATGCAATTTTTTTTTTACCTATTATACATCACTTTTCATTTGTTGTTGTAACGGAGGGGTCGTCACATATCGATTTTTATTTGAGATAATATTGGTAGAATCACAGGATCGTGAATTCCCTTTACAAATATCATTTGAAAACCCCTCCATAAAATAAATGCATTTGTGAGTTATTGAAACACACAATAAAACATCGTCACGCCACTTGTGCAGTTATTTCAATTTAACCACATTTTCTTTGAGTATTCATCTTTTTTGTATAACACTATATCATTTTTCCTTATCCACTTAGAGATATTCAAAACGTTGGGAACTCCATAGGAACACTAGTTACCTAGACATTCACGTAGACTTCATGTTATTCCTCCTCTATTAGGAGGAATCCCTTCTCTTTCCATCTCTCTACCAAGGTAAGTTGGGTCTGCTTCAAATCCTAATTTTAGTTTGTCCACATCAAACTCATCATTATCCAACTTTTCCTCTACTATCTCACCTTCTTTGAGATCTACCATGTTTATCTCATCCATCACCCACCCATCCAAGATGGTTTCACCCCTACCACATAACCTACCATACATGTCTAGCCCAAATATCCTAGATTTTTCTAAGCTCATTAATGATCATATCCTATGTGACCCATATTAGCCACTCATGCCTACAAAGCTACCCACTGACATTCCAAAGTTTGAGGTTTGATCTAGAGAGGAGCCACCGAAACATGTTATGACATTTCATCTATGATGCTCCTCTAATAGTATCATGGAAATCTCTATCCAACTTAGGTTTTTTTATCACACCCTCACCAAACAAAATATCAAATGGTATATTGAAAATATAGTCAAGACCCACACCGCATTTGAGTCCATAACTAAAGTTTTGTTTACTTCTTTCCAATTACCATTTCATCAGGATATTGAAGTTGAAATTCTAACATTTTTTTCCAAATCACTGCCATGCAAATCATGGATCAAATCCATGAGTGGTGCAAAGGGTGTAGCTTGTATGAAATAGATATCAAAGACAAGATCCTTTTGGATTGATTTTTGAAATCTCTCCTCCCTATCATTTCCAAATATGTGGCCATGACCACGCCACAATCAAAAGAGTAATCCATTCTTAAGAAACAAAAATTTGACCTCATATATGTTTGGAGAGGATAGTTGTACTCAGTTATCCTTGATTCCCCTTAGAATTTTTATTTTGAGCAACATACATTGGGGGCATCCCATGATATTGATTGCATTAAGGGTCCCTCGGGAATGCCACCAACTAGCTTGGATAGATAAACCTATCCCTAGTAGTAACATGTATGACAATCACTATGGTGGAGCTAACACTATGTATGGATATCAACCCACATCATATGGTCAAGCCAACATGTCACCCATACAACCTAATACATCATATGGACAAACTTTATATAGTAATTGTAATATGCCTTATCCAAACCACAACTTTTCTTATGATAGATAACAACTCACTCATTCTAGTTCTAGTACATCCCTCTAAGGGACTCGTTTTTCCTAGAATGTGCACAAACACTCATCCATTAAACACATCAATAGTGGCCCATACACTTCATATGCTCCTAGCATGCCTTATGGTGGTCCTCTGCCTCAAAACCCATACTACCATTCCTTGGACCTCCACTAGGGCACATGTCCCTACAATCCCTTTTACCTCCAACTGATATTCATATTATTGAACCTCCTCCTTCCCACCAAACTCAATATTTTACCCAACAAAACATGGTCAAATCTCTAGATCCACATAATTAGGGGAAAAATAAGAAGGGTAACCAAAACCAAAATCAACCTCAGAGGCTAGGGACAAATCCACCCAATTAGACCCATTATGTTGGAGGAACCTTGATGCCACAAAACTTGGATCAAAATCCTAACCCTAGCAACCCACCAAAGCAAGGTGGGTCAACCATTTTAGCATAAAATTTCCTTATATGCTTTGTGATGTATATCGGCATTACCTCTGTAACTACACTAAAATAGCTAAGTTTCATAGAATGAAGACATTAGCAAGTTGTTTAGGTATTATTCCATTGTAAGGGAATAATATTACCTAACATATACAACCTAATTATTACAACTAGCCATGTTGAACCCCCCTTCTTAAGATCTCACAAGCATTAAGCTAAACAATTACCCCTTAAATGAGCAACTCGCCCTCCAACCACATCTACTTCATATTCAATGCCTAATCATCTAGAATTGGGGGCAAATTTTCCACCTCAAGTGACATGATGTTCACCATATCTTATCCTTGTATGGTAAATGGAAGTCTTTAACCCCATTTATCATATGCCGTCACCTTTGATTGGGACTAAAATAGAAAATGATGTCTCCCATCTTCCACTCCCTTTTAGATAAGTTTCATCATTAATAAATTCACAATTCATTGATGCTCAGTGAACGATGAGGCCTCCTCATGTACCATGTCCTTGTTAGCCTAGTAACATATATTCTCTCCCACTCTTGTTCTCCCAACAATTGAGTTGCAATCCTTTTATGGCAGACTCTATACCCCCTTATGAATTGTTCCTAACCTCCCCATTGAGTTAGGTGGTAATAATATTTTGATTAATGACACTATCATATTCATTCTAGTGGATTACAATATATTGCATGGATGCAATTACATATATGGAATGCATGTTGTATCATATTAACTCATTTAGGTCAAAAAATTACCTCATGCAGATAACATCATCACCATTGATAAACTCTCATACTATGATCCCCCCTCACATCCTTCACCTGACATAATTCCCCCCTACAATATATTGCATGAATGAAATTACATATATGGAATGCATGGTGTATCATATTAACTCACTAAGGTCATGAAATTCCCTCATACAGATAACATCGTCGCCATTGATAAACTCTCATACTATGATCCCCCCTCACATCCTTCACATGACATAATTTCCCCTTCCATTTCTCACATTGAGCCCATGCACTATGTATCTACCCCCTTTGTTATGCAACATTCACTCCTAATGAGTGTGAGTTGAAGGTTTTAGAACTACGTTCTCGCCACTTTAGCTTGGAGGTTGGGCATATTCCATTCACCCTCAAAGGAATATGCATCTATTTCTTCCCCTCCCCCCCTGAAAGTGCTATCTCCTCGAACGCATTCTTCTTGGATGATGAATAATTATTTGTGGCCACAACTTCTTTTAATATTCCTAGTGATAGTCCCACCTAGGTTCTCCTATTGACTTCATGTATGGTCATAAATACTCAATCAATGGAACCTACAATTCCATCTCTCTTGAACCTATCCCCACTCCCTCTCAACCAATACCATTTTTTATGCTTGACTAGGATTCTTTGGAACCCAAGCAAAGGTTATTGGTCATGCCCCCATATAATATGTTTTCAAACACTTTATGATCCCAACCTCACCCATAAATCTTATACACCTTAGAGAATATGATACTTTCTTCATATCTTCTTCTATGGATTCTCAACATTAAACTACCTAATTTTATACCTTTGGTCCATTATCTTGGGTATTAGTTAGCAATGTTTCCTTCAATCTACATGTAATGATGTTGGGAGCAGTACCACTTCTTTCCTTTGTCACATAATACCTAACTCATGACATAACACAAAATTGCATTGTGCTCATTGTGAGAATGATCGGTACACCTACTTATTCCCGTGCTCTTAGAAATCATATGATTACGAGCTCCATGGTCTAGTCATATTGGCCCACTAGTATAATTTTCATCACTTTTCACAGTGAGGCCCCTCAACTTTAGTCTCTTTAGTTAACCCCCCATATGGGTACCTTGGCTTCCTTCAAGGAGTACCTCCTCTAAGAAGTATTCATTCTCTGACTTCCTTTAAGAAGTGCCTCTTTTGGAAATTGTTCATTCCTTGGCCTCCTTCAAGGAGTGTTTCCTTTGGAAACTCTTCATGACCTAACCTCCTTCAAGGAGTGCCTCCTCCAAGAACTCAACATTCCCCAGTCTCCTCCATGTACTTCTCATCCTAGGATACCCTTCCGATCGTATTCTCATCCTTCATGACACC